>ML384530.1:16465-35573 GCA_005239525.1 Nicotiana knightiana | reverse complement strand
CGGTACTCAGCCCGGTCCAAACATATCAAATCACAAATATCACGAGGACCTCGCCCTCAACTCTCAATCACATACCGAAAATATATCATACCAGTTGAAATTCCTCCACTAATTCATCTCAGTTGATAAAATCATAACGCT
This sequence comes from Nicotiana knightiana, assembly GCA_005239525.1. Taxonomy (NCBI): domain Eukaryota; kingdom Viridiplantae; phylum Streptophyta; class Magnoliopsida; order Solanales; family Solanaceae; genus Nicotiana; species Nicotiana knightiana. The sequence goes on along the minus strand of ML384530.1, from coordinate 35,432 downwards.
AGCTGATCTCACATCTCGATGGAAAGTCAAATCACAACTCGTAAGCAAGTATTTAGGAAAATCACATAAAGCTTACCACGAAGAACAACAAGGACTCTTCTAGTCTCACCACTATCAATAATGAAATAACCAACTATAGACACGGGCTACCACTCATAGAATCTCCCATCAGGAGCAAACACACAATGGGGTGTAGAACATGGAACTCACTCATAAATGAAACATCAATTAAGGGCACTCGTCCCGACCAGCAAAACTATAATGAAATACAATCGGTGCCCCTATGCAACACATCAAAACGTACCTGTGATAATATCTGGCACATCGGCCTCTGGCCTACCATATGCAACACATCAACGGGTCGGGCCTCCCCCTCTTAGGCGCCCCCTACTCACCTGAATACCCTGCTACCACATACCTACCTGAATCCTGGGACAATCTCTCACCCTATGGCTAACATCTCCACACTGAAAACAATCTCACTACTGACATGGCTGTGGAAAAACACACGATACGAATCCTCTGAGACCCATGAGTACCTGAAATCCCATGCGAAGATGGTAATGCAAACTGAACTGGTTGACCCACAAAACTTCTACCGTGTCGTGCCTTTCCTCCATAATACGGACCGGATCTATAAGGCCTCATTGCCTCCCTGAACTCTCTCCCTGATCTCGTCTGCCCTCTCGCTCCTGGTCCCACATGCGCTCTAACCGGCGAGCGATCCCTACTACCTGCTGAATCGAGGCATCCTACTCTAACTCTCGAGTCCCACTAAACCGAATATCATGCTTGAATCTCCCAAATGACTCTACGGAGTCATCTCCCAGCTGAAGCAACCAAGCGAAGTGCATGTTTGCCCCACCCACTGAATCTAACGGCATGCTCCCATAGTGACACAGCGCCTTGACCCAACTGCTCAAACTCTGCATGCCGTACATCCCAAAGGAACTGAGGTGCAACCTCCCTCAAGGAATCTCCAAAAACTGAATCCATGCTAGTGAAGCTAACTTGGTCAGGTGACCCCAACTCATATGCCGCCACCACTGACCAACCCACTACTCTGAACCTGAGACGTGACAAAATCAATCTCGCTCATCTCTACAATACCCGAAATACGAAGAATATAGTGATACTCCTCCAGGAAACTCTGGGCATTATCTGCCGCCAATCCACTAAAATATAGAAGGGTGGTACTTCCAGTACCCCTCAATTCCAAGGTATTCTCCCTCTGATGCTGCTACCCTGACCATGGTTGAACTGAAACCAGATGTCGTGTTGTCATAACAACTGGAACCTGACCAGTATGATCTTGCTACTTTGGAGTGTAGACGGTGGGAGTCTGAACTCCTCCCCTGATTCGTGAAGCATCTGGTGCACTAGAATCGACCCTGCCTGAGTCAACGTACCACTTATACTCAAAACTGCGCTCAGGTCTCCTGAAGTCCGGGGTAGCAACAGGCTCCCCAAGTAACTGTCCCCCAACTAGAACTACTGGCGACTCTTCAACAGCTGCTCTGGTAGGCATCTTAACTACGGCACGTGCTCCTCGTTGGCCCCTGTCTCTGACCCTTGCGACACTTGCTTCGGGGTAACATCATCAGGAACCGCCATTCGTGTCCTCACCATCGGTGAGAGAATGGAACAATAACTTCAAACTTCAAGATCAATAAACTCGCACGATAGGAATGAAGGAAGTGAAATTGTCCTAATAGCTTCGTAGCCTCTCGAAGATAAGTACAGATGTCTCTGTACCGATCCGCAAGACTCTACTAAACTCCCTTATGACTCGTAGCACCTATGAACCTAGAGTTCTTAGACCAACTTGTCACGACCCAAATTCCTTCTGTTAAGTATTGTGATGGAACCTAGTCTTAGGGACTAGTTAAGCCTAGCAGTTAGTGAATAACAACAATAAATAAAGGAAAACTAATAGTCTTGATATAGAATCTCAACAAAATGTGCAAACTTTCCAAAAACCGGTAGTACAAATCATAAGCTCTACGAATCTTCTACAACTTCTAAGTACAACTGTTTGGAAATAGATACAAAAATGTATGAATAACAAATACAAAGAAGGTGAATCCGACGCCTGCGAACCCAGCAACAGGTTACCTTAAGTCTGCTCGGCAATCATCCACATAGCTACTACAATATATACCTGGATCTGCACACAAAAATGTGCAGAAGTGTAGTATGAGCACACCACATCGGTGCCTAGTAAGTATCAAGACTAACCTCGGTGGATTAGTGAAGAGGACTAGTCAAGACACCACTGGTCTACAAAATAAATAACATGAATATAGAAATGACCGAATGTTACATCTATCTAAGACTTCTCAGGATAATCCACCACAATGACAATATAAAGCGAAAGGAAATTGCAGAAATCAATCACGAAACAACACAAAAATACACAGAAAGATGGACAGCAAAACAAGCCGAATCGAAAGGAGACACAATACAATAGAGGACACCGATAACTCAACTCTGCGTCGGTTTATTCACAACGGGCCTTAGCCATTAAAATCCATAACTGGTAGAAATCTTTAAACAGCAGTTCATATGAAAAACTTTTGCAAATAAAAATCATTTTAGTTTGGAAGAGTTTACTTTGAAAACATACTTTCTCCAATAGTAGATATAAGTATAATTAATTTAGAGAATTACGTAAAACATAGTTTCTTTCAAACTACGAAGCTTTCCAAAGAGGCTTTCCATATAAATGACTTCCAAATATCATTTTAGGCAAGACTAGTTCTTTTCAAATATACCTTCGATGTAAAAGTCATTCAAGATAATAATTTCAAACCATTGCTTTTTCAATAACTTTTTAATAAAATCCCTTGATCAGAATCTCCTCAAGATTTATCCACCGGAACTCAATCCGTAACTCAGAAATTACCATGCGGTACAGGAGAAATATCAAATATTTCCAATAAATGCAGTAAGAGATCAGTAGGAATATCCTAATTTAGAACAACGAAATAAAATGCAAAGACAAGTGCACGACATCACCCTTCATGCTTTTACTCGCATCCTCACAAAAATAAGTGCACGACATCACCCTTCGTGCTTTACTCTCATTCTCACCAAAACAAGTGCATGGCATCACCCTTCGTGCTTTACTCTCATTCTCACCAAAACAAGTGCACGACATCACCCTTCGTGCTTTTACTCTCATAACATGGAACAGCATCACCCTTCGTGCTTTAATATCATAACATGGCACGATATTATCCTTCGTGCTTCAATATCATAACATGGTACGACATTATCCTTTGTGCTTCTATATCATAACATGGCACGGCATCACCCTTCGTGCTTTATTACTCTCATCCTCACAATACATGGCATCACCCTTCATGCTTTACACTCTTCCTCGCCCAAACAATATCAAGAACAATAGTTTGGCAAGGAAAAACCAACAATATGACCCATAAATCACCAAATCCCGGCAAGGGAGTCAATGATACAAACAATATCATTAACAACATAACCAGTAATAAAAACCACAACATCCCGAGAAGGGAGTCAATGGTACAAACAATATCATTAACATCATAAATAGTAACAGGAACCATAACATCCCGGCAAGGGAAACGGCTATAACCAATCTCACCTAAACAGTTAACTTCAAGGAATAAAACTCAGCCTAAACAAAAGGCCCAATAATAGGCAACATCAAGGAATACCAATAACATAAATGTCTAACAATTAGACATAAGTAACACTTAAGGGAATAGTCATATAAATCACAATGTAAGACTCGCGGGGATGCTTGACTCTAACGAATAAATGGTCCAACTACGGCTAGTCCACTATAAGGCTAGATGACACTAATTATAGTCAATTAGGCAAGCTAGGAAGAAAATATAGCATGATGATAAGAGAAGTAGAATATTCAGTTAAGTCAAGTAAAGTCAAATAGCCAACGAAGAATCCAAAAATAAGTAATTCTAATTTAAGCAGGAGTGAATGAAATTAACAACCAAGGATTCAAGTGTAACAATTACAAATGATACACAGGTAATATAAGAATCTACGAATCCTAAAAAGGCAATCTAATTTCAAATAAGTATGAGTACACACTCATCACCTCGCATACTCGGGTTACAATCAACAAGGAAGACTCAATCCTAAGGGGTAGTTCCCCCACACAAGGTTAGGCAAGATACTTACCTCAAAGACGACAACCCGGTACTCAAAATTAGACTTCTCGGGCGGGAAGGCCTCCGGACGACTCAAAATCAACTAACACAACTTCAAAATACATATAAAACGTATAAGGAATTATTCTGGATAATAAAGTTTCAATCTTTACAAAATTATAAAAATCGACCCAAAAGTCGACCCCCGGGCCCACCCCTCGGAACTTGACAAATTTTACAAATTCCAATTACCCATTCCGATACGAGTTCACCCATACTAAATTTATCCAATTCTGATGATATTTGGTCTTTCAAATCATAAATTTAGATCTTAGAAGTTTTCTTTCAAAACCCACAATCCCCTCAACCCAAAACACAAATTAAATGATAAAAACAAGAACTAATTCATGAAATATATTAAATTCTAGTGGAAGAACACTTACCCATTCGATTTGTGTGAAAAACCCTCAAGGAATCGCCCAAAACCGAGTTCTAGAAGTCAAAATATATTTAAAATGGTGAAACCCCCGATTTTGCAAACTTATATTCTGCCCAGGTGTTTTGTGAATCGCGATCGCGGGGATCGAGGCGCGATCGCATAGAAGGAAAATGAAGCTGGCTTAAAATGCTCTACGCGATCGCATAAGTTAGCTTCTGCGATTGCGGACCAACTATTGCGATAGAAGAAGAAATGGCCACTACCAAATAACATTGTGTGATCGCGAAAGTGTGTATGCGATCGCGTAGAGTGTAGTCTACAAGCTGTGCGATCGCGAAGTAAACAGTGCGATCGCGATTAAGGAAACTGCGCTGGTCCATTTTACACTATGCGATCGCGGATTTGTCTATGCGATCGCATAGAAAGGGACACCATATAGCAGAAACAGCAAAGGAAAATGAGAGAAAATGGACCCGAACCCCATCTGAAACACACCCGAGCCCTCGGGGCTCAAAACCAAATATACACACAACCTTAAAAGCATCCTACGAACTTATTCGAGTAATCAAATTACTAAAATAACATCATAAGCATCGAATTAAACCTCAAGATCAATGGCATTTCTCAAAACTTCGTTAAACATCAATTTTTGCATTTCAGGTCCGAATCACGTCAAACTAAGTCCTTTTCTAACCAAATTTCATAGATAGCACATATAAGGCATATCGAACCTGTACCGGGTTCCGAAACCATGATACGGTCCCGATATCACAGGTTTCGCCTCAAATTTCATTTTAAAAAACCTTTAAATTTTTCAGAAAACAAATTTCTTTAAAAATTTTATTTCTCGAACTTCGGACCTCGGAATTCGATTCCGGGCATACGCCCTAGTCCCTATTTTCCTAAGGACCCTCCGGGATTGTCAAATCATGGGTCCTGGTCCGTTTACCAAAAATATTGACCGAAGTCAACTTTGTTCAAATTCTAACACAAAAATTATCATTTTTATCAGTTTTTCACATAAAGACTTCCTGGCTACACGCCCGGGCTGCGCACACAAATCAAGGTGAGATAGAAGGAGGATTTCACGACTTCGGAACATAGAATTAGCTAGAAAAAATATGGGATGACCTTTTGGTTCATCACACTCCATGAGGCCCACTAGACGGACCAGAGCATGCTGGAGTACCGGGGTGGCAATGAACCCTTGGGGAACCTAAGCTGGTCCAACCGCGATTGTTTGGGCAGGAACCTCATCAGCAAACTCTACCTGAGGCTGCTGCTCTGGGCTGAGCTATGCCTCTGTCTCGGCCTCGGCCCCTTGTAGGAGCTGCAACTGGAGACTCGGGTTGTTGATCAGTGGATGAAGAAGCACGTGTTCTTGCCATCTGCAGAGAGAAGAGAGTAGAAATTCAATTAGTTTTGAGAAATCAAATCGCACGACAGAGAAGAATAGATGTGAAGTGATTCCTAACTATGTAGCCTCTGGGGGATAAGCACAGACGTCTCTGTACCGATTACTCAGACTCTACTAAGCTTGTCCGCGAATTGTGAGACCTAAGCAACCTAGTGCTTTGATAACAACTTGTCACGACCCGAATTTCCCACCGTCGGGACCGTGATGGCGCCTAACATTGAACCCGCTAGGCAAGCCAACGCTAATGTTTATTTACCTTATTCATTTATTTTTAACAGATAATAGGTGATGTACAAATCAGCGGAAATAAAAGTGCGAGTGAAAACAAAGTCTAACAACTTAATTAAAAGCCATTACAAAAATCATAATACTAAACCCAGAATTTTGTGCCACAACTTCACGGACTGTCTATGAATACTACATATAAAGGTCCGAACAAAATAAATACATCTGTCTCAAAATAAAGAAGAACAAAGTGAAAATATAGTAGGAGGGGACGCCAAGGCCTGCGAACGCCTGCAGGACTACCTCGAAATCTCCAAAAGGCCTGAAGGCATCCTCCTCACTCTAAGGTCCGTAGAGTCCTGTACCGGGATCTGCACAAAAGTGCAAAGTGTAGCATCAGTACAACCGATCTCATGTCCTGAGTAAGTGTCGATCCTAACCTCGGCGAAGTAGTGACGAGGCCGGGACACGACAACCAACTAAACCTAAGTAGTTTAACCATATACGGAGAAAATAATAACAACAAGAAATAAGCAGCTAAATACAAAGAAAGGGGAACATGCTGAGGGGAGGAAATATCAAATAATGGAAATAACGAAGTAGAGCAACCAAGTTGATATCAATTTAAACAACAGAAGTAACAACACAAAAACAAGTGCACGACATCACCCTTCGTGCTTTTACTCTCATCCTCACCAAATAATAAATAGAATGCACGGCATCACCCTTCGTGTTTTTACTGTCATCCTCACAATAAATCTATAGAAACGGCACGGCATCAACCTTTGTGCTTTTAATGTCATATTATGGCACGGCATCACCCTTCGTGCTTTTAATGTCATATTATGGCACGGCATCACCCTTCGTGCTTTTACTCTCATCATCACAATAAATCAATAGAAACGGCACGACATCACCCTTCGTACTTTTACCCTCATCCTCACAATAAATCAATAGAAAATGGCACGGCATCACCCTTCGTGCTTTACACTCTTCCTCACCCAAACAAATCAATAACAACAATCCCGCAAGGAAATCCACAATACAAACAACAATAATAAATCCATAATGTCCCGGCAAGGGGGTTAATAGTAAAATCAATATCATCCCGGCAAGGGAAAACAACTATAAGCAATCTCACCTAGTTACTTAATTTCGCGTAGTAATTCTCAACTCGAACCAATGCTCAACAACGGTCAATACCAAAGAAACACCACTAACATAGATAATTGTCAAATTAAACTCAAGTAATGCTTAATGAAAAATCATATAAATCACAATATTCGACTCACGACATGCTTGACACCAACGTATAGATACTCGTCAAAACACTTATACGTTGCACATTATACTAACACGTAGCAAATAAGACATAATACCTATTCCCTCAAGCTAGGGTTAAGATAAACACTTACCTCAAATTCCACGACCAAACTCAAGCCTCAATTACCGCTTTCCCTTTAGAATTCGCCTCCAATTCGATTGTATCTAGACATAATTATCTTAACAATATCAATAAATGCTAAATAACTCAACCCCGATGCTTAATTATGAGTTTTCTATCATTCTTCCCAAAAAGTCAAAAATCGAACCCGGGCCTGCTTGTTCAAAACACGAGGTTCGGACCAAAACTCGATCATCCATACACCTACGAGCCTGAATATATAATTAGTTTTAGAATCCGACCCCAAATCAAGGTCTAAATTTCCAAATTTATAAAATTACTAATTCTCCTAAAATCCCTAATTTTCTACCCTTCAAGAACAAGATTTAGGCCTAGAAATGTAATGTGTGTTAATGGAAATGAAGAAAATCAGTTTAAGAATACAAACCTAGAACTTGGTGGTGAAATCCCCCTTCAAAAATCGCCCCTAAGCTTCCTTGGCTTTGAAAATATGAAGTTATGGCTAAATCCCATTTTTCTATTGTTTTAAGTGTTGGGCGACAGTAATCAGTGCGTTCACGTGAGCACTGACGCGTTCGTGAAGGGCAGCCTATAATAGGACTTATGCCATCGCAGGATGAGCTGTGCGTTCGCGAAGGCTTAGCCGTGCCCCGCCTTCGTGTTCGCGTACGAGGGGTCGCATTCGCATAGCTCTCCTTGGTTCCTGGCCAGCCCCCCTCCTAAAATTGTGCGTTCGCGTTTGACCTGGTGCGTTCGCGTAGAGTAATTTCCCCAATGCTCCGCGTTCGCACCCAGGTCTATGCGTTCGCGTAGAGAAAATTCCAGCCACACTTACTCTTTGCGTTCGCGTGGGTTACCACGGGTTCGCATAGAACAAAATACCAGACACTAGCAAACAGCATTCTCAGCAGATTTTTCTAAGTCCAAACCACTCTGACACCGAATCGAAACTTACCCGAGCCCTCGGGACTCCAAACCAAACATGTACACAACCTTAAAAACATCCTACAGACTTATTCATGCGATCAAATCACCAATTTAACATCTTAAACAACGAATTTAGCATAAAAACCAAGGAAAATCTCAAAAACTTTCAAAGTTTCAAATTTCTTTATTATATTTTATGCTCGACATTATCTCAAATCATGCAAGGGTAAGGAACAACCACGAGTAATTTAAAGCACAGAGAGATAACTTTAATAAATTAATAATAATCACAGAACAGAATGAAAATTTAAAGTAAAAACATACTCAAAATCTGCTAACTTAAAAAAAAAAAGTCATTGTTCCTATTACAACACACTATTGACGAATTAACCCAAATAATCGTTCATTTAATCTTTTAAACTAAAAATAGCCGATGAAAGTATAATATATGTATAATATCTGTAAAATTATGTATAATCAATATATAATTTATGTATATATTTTTAAAACGTAAATAATGAATATGACCGGTTATTTATATAAAGATCCCCCACTATGTTCCTAGATTTCAGCCCACCCTTTTTTTGTACGAAGCCAAAATATGATATGACTTTCCTTGAATTATGATACTGAAATAACTGAAACAAAACATCAAAGCATGTAAAGTATAAGAGGATTGGTGAGGACTCACTCTGGAACTTCTCTTTTGAGCTATAATTTTGCCCGCGCAAATACAATTGAATTAACTTTGGACAACGAAAGAACTAGTTAATGCGGATAAAAGTAAAACGACTTTAAGAGAAGAATTATATATTTGAAGAAATAATTTAGTACTTAAAGGATAAAAAGGTCGATCAACTTTTTGGAATTGTTTTGGTTGATTAACATTATGCTTTTTACAATAATATAAATATAGATATAATTGTAGACGAGGTAACATATAGATAGATCCATATAATGTTTAGCATCTACCGTTATAAGACTATTGGTAATTAAATGATAATATCATTATTGCCTAAGTGTGCTATCAGTAACTCCAAAATTGCATAGATTGTGTAATCTAAAATTGTTTGACTTTCTAGGTATATGAATAAGCTAAATTAATATAAATAACCATTTCATTCTTGTGAAGAAGAAACACTAATAAGACCAATAGTAGGAGAAAAAAGTATTCATTGGGGTCTTTAATATCATAATTCTCAGCATGCACTTTAATATCACTACATTAATCTTCGCATCTTTATTTATCTTGTCCTTCAATGGAGTTGTTGGAGTTAGATCTAACTCTCCTTTAAATGGTTATCAAATATGGATTGCTGATGACCTCCCTAATAATACGAATTCTTTGTTCCTCCATTGTTGGCCCAAAGATGATCATCTTGGAACTCATTTTCTTATTAATGGAGATGGCTTTCATTGGCATTTTCGCGAGAATCTTTGGGCGACAACTAAATACAAATGTGAATTTGTTTGAAATATGAAGACTATAACCTTTGATGTTTTTGATCGTGGCTTGTCTATTAATGGAATTTTTACATTCCGATACCATATAGTAAATTATATTAACCTTCATGTTTAACTTTTAATATAATTACTTTTTATATACTTAATTACCATTATGTACATTTTAGAGGATTTAATGGTATTAATTAGTCTCCTAATTTAACTCTATTGTATATTCTCACTCCCCCCACGTTTCTCTCTCCAAATCTCACCCCCTCACCCACGTATCAAACCACACCTCACGATTTCCTCTTCAATCACCCACTATTTCCTCTTCTGAAACCAGCGAAAATTTGTAACCCCTCCATTAATGCCTATTTGCAAATTCTTTCTTCTAAAATCAGTCAAAATTTGTACTATTCTTCTAAGTTCATACACCCATTAACGACCAGCTTCAAAGATTTTCAATGAAGAAGAACAGAGCTTCAAAGAACAATCCTAAAAAAGTTAAAGAAGAATTGGGTGTTGTTGCAAACAATTGGGAATTCTCTCTACGTCTCTCTCTATCTCTCAATCCTTAATTTCAGTAATGTAAAGCAAAGGAAAAGAGAGCAGCAATTCCACTATTTACAGCAATTAAAAATCTTTGAAGCATTGAATTCGAATTTGAATTTTCAAAAATCATTATTTGTTTGGATTGGATGTTGTTGCAAACAATTGGGAATATGGTTTGGAGTTTATATCTCAATTTTGAGGATGTTTTGGTGAAGATTAGACTGGATTTTGGCTAAATTCAGATTGTAAGTCAAAGAAGAAGAAGACGTGGTATTCACTATATTTACGAAATTGTAGAAGTATTATATAAATAATGTAAGAAAATTGTAGATAAGTTGTAGATACATTGTGTAATATATACTTTGTTGTATGAAATTTATTTTTACTATGTATAAATCAGATATAAAACATACAAAAGACATATTGCATAAAATTTATACGAAATTTGTATTTACGTTGTATGTTATTGTAGTTATATTTAACTTGATAGAAATAATGTGTAAAAATTATAGAGAAGTTGTAGATAAATTGTATAATATATAATTAGTTGTATGAAATTTTATTTTTACTGTGTATAAAGCAGATATAAAATATACAAAAGACATATTGTATAAATTTTGTATTAAAGTTGTATGTTATTGTAGTTGTAATTAACAGGGTAGAAATAATATGTGAAAGTGGTAGATAAGTTATATAATATATAATTAGTTGTACGAAATTTATTTTTATCGTGTATAAATCAAATACAAAACATACAAAAGACATATTGTATGATATTGTAGTTGTATATAACTGAAATAATGTATGAAAGTTGTAGATAAGTTGTAGATAAATGTATAATATATAATTAGTTGTATCAAATTTGCTTTCACAACTTTCATACACTATTTACCTATTTAAATAACAAGCTTGTTGCAAGACATTGCAGTATATCTTAGGATATCTTTTAACTATTTCTTTCATAAATCAATTTTTCTTTGATTCCTGTTTCTTTTATTGAACAGATAAGAGTTCAATTTCTGGAATTTTCGCATTTCTCCATCCTGGCTGGTACCAATTCAAAGTACAACACGAAAGTAGAAACCAGATCTTAGTTAGTCTCACATAAATGTATTACCTTTTGTAGCAGCTTGAATTAGGGAAAGGTTTATGAAGTTTCAACTGACTAGGCGTGTAGAGGGGATCCCTATTTAGTTGTGTATATTCAGTATCATCAGTTGAGAAAATCAAACATCTATAGCTGCAGCTGTGAATTATTTAGGTACATTTTGTTAGCTTTTTTGTGTATACAGAGATACAGAAACAAAATGTACAGTCTACTTTGGCTAATTAAATTTGACGGAAATTCATGTGTTTATCATCTTTCTTTCATCGTCTTTTCCTCTCATTGAATATTTCAATTCTTGAACTGGCGACTATTTGTTCTCGACAAATCAGTTGAATTCTTCCTTGCTGCCTATTGATAGTGATTTAAAATAATTGCTTGAGCTTTTGTAGAGTTTCATTCTGTTATTGTCTCATTTTCAATTTATTTTTTTTCATTTTCAAACATTTTGATACTGGGTAGACGCCAAAGCGTGATAGAAGGGAAAAAAAATAAGGAAAGAGAAAAGGAGAAAAAAAAAGAAGGAAAATAGTATAACTATATCCCTTGATTGAAGGCATTAATAATGGATTGGGAGCCTTTTAGGATGGATTGTATATATTTTGTAAACAAAACTTGTTTATGCTGGGTAATTAACTAAACATGAACATTGAAGGTAATAAAGTTTTCAATAATGTATAAGAATGAAAAAATCCCTCTATTAATCTTGTCATTTTACCGTCCAAATTCAATTCAACCCACTCATTTGCCACCTTTAAATCAGCTTATCCTCAAACTCAGTCTATATTTTAACACCAAAACAGACGCCTCTCCCTCTCCACTGTAAGGTGAAAATTCGAGCAAACAATTATAGACCAACTTTATTATAAACCTTAAACTGCAGTCTAGTGCCACTTAACTTGAAGCACATTGACCTCACACTTGTATTCAATATTATATTCAAGATACAAACCTCTTCCAATTAAACAAGTCTTAATAATTGACAACTGCCTAATTAAAGTACATTTATCATAAGCCACGAACGAACAAAAAATATGTCCTTCTGAAGAATCCTCTTGTGATTCTCCTCTTCCTAATGAGTTATTGCTCTTTTAACTATCTCAATACGTTTTTGAATTTCAATATTCAATTCTTAAAGATCACATATTAAGTGGTGGTTGTGGTCACTGGTCAATCCCTTTCAGTGTGATGATATAATCACATATGAAGCATATCAAATTATTTCCCATTGCTAGTGCATCTTGCAGTTCCTTTTTTTCTCTCTGCTGTGTATCATCGATGAATGATTTATGAGCCTTCGAATATTCAAATTGTTCTTGGATCAAGTGAAAAAGTTATACAAGTATCTTAGTGAAAAGGTATTTCTTGTGTGTTTACAATAAAGTTAGCTTCTTTCTGTAAAGTCAATGTGTTTTCTTACAAGTGAATATCTTATTCCCCAATTCTTGTGTATTTTTCTATTAACATGAAACATACACCAAGAATACCTTAATAGTACATGTACAGAATATCCACTAGAATATTTTCGTAGAATACCCTAATAGTACAGGTATCAAAAAATTAACATGTTGTAAATCGCGTGGCGCGATTCGCAATGTGTAAATAAACAGACGAGTGCGCGAGAATGCCTCTATTCAAAACATGTAATAAATCAGATAACTAGGCCAATTATTAAGAGTTGAGTGATTGTGCTAAAATCACGGAACCCGAGAATGCCTCTATGATGACCCAAAGGGTCATCTTGTATTTTAGAACTCTATTTCGCGCTCCTAGCCTTAAAAATGTCGTTTTTACCCTCCTTGATTTGCATGCGCAGTCAGGGTATGTTTCCGGAAAGCTTTTATGTGGAAAATTGAAGAAAATAATAATTTTTAGTTGACTTCGGTCGACGTTTTGAGTAAACGGACCCGGACCCGTAGTTCGATGGTCCCGGTGGGTCTGTAGTAAAATATAGGACCTGGGCGTATACTCGGAATCGAATTCCGAGGTCCCTTGCTCGAGAAATAAATTTTTGATTTAAAATTGAAAGACTGAATTTATAATTGTTTTAAGAAATTAGCTAATAGTTGATCTTGTTGGTACCGGGTCCGTATTTTGGTTCTGGAGCCCGGTACAGGTTCGTTATGAGAATTTCATATGTTTTGGTGCTAAATGTATTGTTCTAGGTGTTCTTTTGACGATTTGATCGCATGAGCAAGTTCGTATGATATTTTTATACTTGTCTGCATTTTTGGTTTGGAGCCCCGAGGGCTCGGGTGAGTTTCAAATATGCTACAGAGTGAAAAGAACTTAGAAAGAATTGCTGGTGTGCTTCAGGTCTGCAGATCTTGCATTTGCAAGGTCTGGCTCGCAAATGCGAGCCCCGTAATTGTGAAGATGTTTCGCATTTGCGAGCATGGAGCTAGGCTGGGTAGTCTCGCAATTGCGAGAAAAGGACCGCATTTGCGGAATGTACCTGTTCGCATTTGCAATATTGTGTTCGCATTTGCGATAGCTGTAGAAATGCAAAGGATTCGCAAATTTCATATTTGCGATGACTTTCTCGCATTTGCGAGCTTCACAATTGCGAAGCTCTAGTCGCAAATGCGACATCTGCAGCTGATTGGTCTTGACTTAGACGGGATTTTTCTCATTTTTCAACATTTTCAAACACAAGAAACCCTCTAGGCAATTTTTCAAAGGTAACTTCTTGCCCAAATCATAGGTAGGTGATTCTTAAATCATTTTTTCAATCTTTCACTTCATTTTACAAGATTTCAACCTAAAATCTAAGGTTTTCATGGTGGAATTGGGGATTTTTGGGTGGAAAGTAGGTATTTCAAAATTTGAGGATTTAGACCTCAAATTGAAGTCGGTTACAAAATCAATTATATATCCGGGCTCAGGGGTGAATAGGTAATCGAGTTTTTGTCCGAATTTCGGATTTCGACCAAGTGGGCCCAGGTGTTGACTTTTTCAAAAATGATCTAAATTGAACCTTTAGTTATCATGGGTGATTCCTAAGGCTTATTTTGAATCATTTGGTTGGTAATTTCCTAGATATTGTTGGCTCGGAGGCTAATTTGAAGGGCAAAGTTGTGAATGGACTTTGAGTGATATTTAAAGCGAGGTAAGTGTTGTGTCTAACCTTGACTTGAGGGTATAGGAACCTTTGATTTTTGTGTTATGTGATAAATCATGTGAGCGGCGTATACGTGAGGTGACGAGTACCTATGCGCCGCCTATTTTCCTGTTTTACCTGTTTTCTTCTGTTTTCCCTTATATTTGATTTCCTTCTTGCTTTACTTGTTACATGTTTAACTGTAATTCTGTGCTTAATTGTTACATGTTGGATATTTGTTCCCCCGTAGGATTATTGTTTCTCCTTTATTGGTTTAAACTGTTCTTATTGGCACTTCTGTGATATCTTGGTTTGGTCTCGATGAGTAGTAGTAAACTTATTGAGTTTTATTATTTATACGGCTCCCGGTTGCTTTATTCCAAATTTCGAGTGTTGGTAAGGTCCTTGTGTGAATTTTATGAAATTTCTGTACACGATGTGTAATTTACTATGATATGGTGGGATCAGATTGCGCGCCACGACATGAAGAATAAGGGAGGATTGATTCGAGGAATAAGGGTGAATATGATTATTCGGTGGGATCAGGTTGCACGCTGCAACAGTAGGAATGAGGTGGATTGATACGGAGTAATAAGGGTGAATTATTATGTTGATATTGATATATGGTGGGATCGAGTTGGACGCCCCAACATATATATATTATTATAAGGGAGGAATAAGGGAGGACTGGTAGGAACGGTATGCGCGCCGCATCAATATATGTGTTTATTTATTCTTCGTTGACTGTGTAAGTTACTCGATGTTTTACATTTCGTCTAAGGATTAGTTATAGGTGGACATTGATAAGACACTGAAGTTACGTACTTAGTCTTGTAATTTACTGCTTTTAAATTACTGTCTTCTTTTCTGCCTTATTATTTATCGACTGTAGCATATATTGTGGGTGTCCCACCGTAGCCTCGTCACACTTTCGTCAAGGTTAGGCTCGGCACTTACCAGTACATCGGGTCGATTGTACTGATACAGCACTCTGCACTTCCTATGCAGATTTCGGAGCAGGTTGTGGCTGAATGAGAGATTTAGCTCAGGTTCAAAGTTGGAGACCCAAGGTAGTCCCGCTGGCGTCTGCAAGCCCTGGCGTCCGCAGGCCCTGGCGTGCCCTTCTACGCTTCTTTATTACTGATTTTCTTTCTTTCCAAAAACAGATGTAAATTTCTTTCAGACTCATATTTGTAGAAAATTATATGTGAAATTGTAACACCAGGTTCTGGGGAGGAGTAGAATGTAAATGACTTCGTTTTCTATATATCTTACAGTTATTCCGCTTTATTTTGTCTAATTACTGTTAATTACTAAATATGGACATAAATGGATAAACAATATCTAATGTTGCCTTGCCTGGCAAGTGTGATGTTAGGCGCCATCACGATCCTGACGATGGGTATTTCGGGTCGTGACAGCCTCACACTTTCTCCCGGGTTAACAGATTTCCTTACCCGATCTTCTGTGTTCGCGGACCAAAACATAGAGTCAATTTCCTTGATTTGGGATTTTAAAATAAACCGGTGACTTGGAACACCATAAATTATTCCAAGTAGCGACTCTGAAATTAATTAAATAATCTCATTTCAAATAATGTCACTTAAATTGAAAAAACTCTCATATCCCCCTCGGGAAAAGGGAGGTGTGACATCTCTGTTACAAAATGGTTATGTTATCACTAAAAGAAAAGATTTATAACCAGTAACTGTCACGACCCGAATTTTCCACCGTCGGGACCGTGATGGCGCCTAACATTTAACCCGCTAGGCAAGCCAACATTAATGTTTATTTACCTTATTCATTTATTTTTAAGAAATAACAGGTGATGTACAAATCATCGGAAATAAAAGTGCCAGAGAAAACAAAGTCTAACAACTTAATTAAATCCATTACAAAAATCATAATACTAAACCCAGAATTTGGTGCCACAACTTCACGGACTGTCTATGAATACTACATTTAAAGGTCCGAACAAAATAAATACATCTGTCTCAAAATAAAGAAGAACGAAGTGGAAATAAAGTAGGAAGGGACGCCAAGGCTTGCGGACACCTGCAGGACTACCTCGGAATCTCCAAAAGGGTTGAAGGCAGCCTCCTCACTCTAAGGTCCGTAGAGTCCTATACCGGGATCTGCACAAAAGTGTAGAGTGTAGCATCAATACAACCGACCCCATGTACTGAGTAAGTGTCGAGCCTAACCTCGGTGAAGTAGTGACGAGGCTGGGACACGACAACCAACTAAACATGTGCAGTTTAATCATGTACGAAAAAAATAATAACAATAAGATATAAGCAGCTAAATACAAAGAAAGGGGAACATGCTGAGAAGGAAAAATATCAAATAATGAAAATAACAAAGTAGAGAAACTAAGTTGATATCAATTTAAACAACATAAGTAACAGCACAAAAACAAGTGCACGACATTACCCTTCGTGCTTTTACACTCATCCTCACGAAATAATAAATAGAATGCACTGCATCACCCTTCGTGCTTTTACTCTCATCCTCACAATAAATCTATAGAAACGGCACGACATCACCCTTCGTGCTTTTAATATCATAATATGGCACGGATATCACCCTTCGCGCTTTTACTCTCATCCTCACAATAAATCTATAGAAACGGCACGACATCACCCTTCGTGCTTTTAATATCATAATATGGCACGGATATCACCCTTCGCGCTTTTACTCTCATCTTCACAATAAATCAAAAGAAATGGCACGGCATCACCCTTCGTGCTTTTACACTATTCCTCACCCAAACAAGTCAATAACAACAATTCAGCAAGGAAATCAACGATACAAACAACAATAATAAATCCATAACGTCCCGGCAAGGGAGCCAACAGTAGAATCAATATCATCCCGGCAAGGGAAAACAACTATAAACAATCTCACCTAGTTACTCAATTTCGTATAGTAATTCTCAACTCGAACCAATGCTTAACAATTATCAATACTAGAAACACCACCGACATATATAATTGTCAAATTAAACTCAAGTAATGCTTAATGAAAAATCACATAATTCACAATATTCGACTCACGACATGCTTGACACCAATGTATAAATACTCGTCACCACACCTATACGTTGCACATTATACTAACACGTAGCAAATAAGACATAATATCTATTCCCTCAAGCTAGGGTTAAGTCAAACACTTACCTCGAATTCCACGACCAATCACAAGCCTCAATTACCGCTTTCCCTTTATAATTCGCCTCCAATTCGATTTTATATAGACATAATTAGCTTAACAATATCAATAAATGCTAAATAATTCAACCCGAGGCTTAATTATGAGTTTTCTATCATTCTTCCCAAAAAGTCAAAAATCCACCCCGGGCCCGCTTGGTCAAAACACGAGGTTCGAACCAAAACCCGATCACCCATACACCCATGAGCCCGAATATATAATTAGTATCGGAATCCGACCCCAAATCGTGGTCTAAATTCCCAAAATTGTAAAATCACTAATTCTCCTAAAATCCCTAATTTTCTACCCTTCAAGAACAAGATTTAGGCCTAGAAATCTAATGGGTGTTAATAGAAATGAAGAAAATAAGTTTAAGAACACAAACCTAGAACTTGGTGGTGAAACCCCCCTTCAAAAATCGCCCCTAAGCTTCCATGGCTTTGAAAATATGAAGTTATCGCTAAAATTCCATTTTTCTACTGTTTTAAGTGTTGGGCGACAGTACTCAGTGCGTTCGCTTGAGCACTGACGCATTCACGAAGGGCAGCCTATAAGTGGACTTATGCGATCGCAGAACGAGTTGTGCGTTCGCGAAGTTTTAGCCCTGCCCCGCCTTCGCGTTCGCGTACAAGGGGTCGTATTCGCGTAGCTCTCCTAGGTTCCTGGTCAGCCCCCTCCTATAACTGTGTGTTCGCGTTTGACCTGTTTGTTCGTGTTTTACCTCTGAGTTTTGCATGTAGAATGCTTTAGATTACTCATACCTTTTTGTAATAAACACGATGTCATATTAAACGTGTGCCTTTTTGTACTAGGCATAGTTTATGGAAGAGGGCCCTTTATAATTGTCATGAAGAAGACGTCTCAACTTCATGACAATGCAATAGAGTGATAGGAATTTTACACATGTTTAAGAATGTTTCCAAGGAAAGTGTTTTGTTTGAACTTCCATGGCATTTTACATCTGTTTGGTTATCGTCTAAAACTCATGTT
>ML384530.1:1072-14314 GCA_005239525.1 Nicotiana knightiana | reverse complement strand
CAAAAGGCATAACTTTATAACAGTAAGTCCCCCTGTTTGTAATGAAGGAAGTTTT
Organism: Nicotiana knightiana; assembly: GCA_005239525.1. NCBI lineage: Eukaryota > Viridiplantae > Streptophyta > Magnoliopsida > Solanales > Solanaceae > Nicotiana > Nicotiana knightiana. The sequence continues at coordinate 14,259 of ML384530.1, read as the reverse complement.
TTCCTCATCTGAGGGATTCATTTTAATCTCATTATAACCAGAATATGAATCTAAGAAGCTCAATAATTCATGACCTGCTCTGGCATCAATCATTTGATCTATATATGGCAATGGGAATGAATCTTTGGGGCATGCTTTATTTAAGTCAGTATAATCTACGCATACTCTCCACTTGCCATTCTTATTAGGTACTACCATGGTGTTTGCTAGCTAGTTACGGTACATTACCTCTCGTATCGAACCAATCTTCAAGAGTTTCTGTACCTCTTTGTCGATCACTTGGTTCTTGAATGGTCCTTGCTTTCTTTTCTTCTCTTCGAGCGGGGCCCAGCCTCGTGCCTATATACACTTTCTGCACAGGCTTTTGTTCAGGTAATGGAACAACTTCGAGCTCCTCCGTAGTTGTTTTGATGTGCTCATCTTCCTCCGGTTCATGCATGACGTCCGGTCTGGAATCTGCATCTGTGTGGTATAGTACACCTTCCATGGTAACTTGATTCTCCTTCTCGTAAGTATTTTCTTTCATACATGTTTCAGCAATAATACCTTCCGTACCTATTTGGGTAGTAATTTTTCCATGCCTGTTTGGGCAGCCTACTTGCTTGGGAGATTCCCTTATCTCGTAATTCTTCCACCTCTATTTTATTTTTGTAGTGTACCACAAAGTTTATATTTCTTGCGGTCTGCTCATCGCCTTTGATTTGCTGAATCCCCCATTCAGAGGGGAATTTAATTACCTGATGCAACGTGGAGGGTATCGCTTTCATGTCGTGGATCCATGGCCTTCCAATGATCACGTTATAAGCCATGTCAGTATCGATGACTTGGAACCTGGCACTTTTGATCACCCCCTCAGCATAAGTGCTAAGCTCAATTTCTCCTTTTGTTATAACCGTAGAGTTATCAAACCCTGATATGGCTCGTGCCCTTGGGATTACTTGATTCCCTAGTAGCATTTCTTCCATGACTCTTCGCAAAATGATATTGATTGAACTGCCTGGATCAATCAACACTCTTTTTACGTTAGTGTCATGAATAAGTAAAGATATTACCAGAGCATCATTGTGCGGAAGAATTAATCTGCCGATATCTGCATCATCGAAGGTTATATCATCTTCTTCCATATTTTCATGAGCTCGTTTTCCATGTGTAATTGTGAACTTTGTGGTTGTCTTGCAGATCACTCCGTTTACTTCTGCACCTCTGTGTATCACGTTGACGGTTCGTTTTGGAGAAGGAAGCTTTGGGGGCTTCTGCCTGTTCCTCATATATACCTGTTTACCTTTATCACTAAACAATTCTGTTAAATAGCCCTGTTTCAATAAATTTTCTATTTCACCTTGTAAAAATCTGCAATCCGCAGTTTTGTGCCCATGATCGTTATGAAATTCACACCAGTGATCTGGGTTCCTTCTATTTGGATTTGATCGCATCTCTTTGGGCCACTTAACCTTGTCTCCCATGTTCCTCAATATTGAGACAAGTTCAGTAGTACTTACATTAAAGGTATGATCCCCAATTTGAGTATTACTTCTAGGTCGTTCATCTCTATCTTTTATGGATCCAGACGAGGATGAGACTACGTCTCTTCCTTGTGGTCTATAGTCCGACCTAGTGTTTTCGAACCTGGGGCGAATATCGTGTCCCGAGGGTCTTAAGTAAGGATCATACATTTTTTTACCTAATCTTCTATCTGGTTCAGGACATCTGGATCCGGAATGATCTTTATCTCTCGAACGAGCAATGATATCTTCTTCTATTCTGAGTTTAGTACTATACCCGTTGTCTACATCGTTCCATGTTGTAGCAGGGAATTCTCTTAGACTTTCCTTAAGTCGTCTTGTGGCTTCTGAGCTTTTATCGTTTGGGATGCTTGCAAATGCCATGGCTGCCCAATTATCAGGCACCCTGGGTAACTGCATTCTTTCTCGTTGAACCTGTCTACAAACTCACGGAGTAGTTCCATGTCTCCTTGTTTTATTTTGAATATGTCTTCCATTCTCTTCTCAACTTTTTGTATACCAGAATGTGCTTTTATAAACGAATATTCAAGCTCAACAAAAGAGTTAATAGAATTTTCAGGGAGAATAGAGCACCAGGTTAGGGCCCCTTGGTAAGTGTTTCCCCAAATTTTTTGACAAGGACTGATTCAATCTCTTGTTTTTATTAAGTCGTTGCCTTTTACCCCAGTAGTGAAAGCAGTTGTATGGTCACGTGGGTCAGTTGTTGAATCATATTTGGAAACATCAGGCATTTTAAACTTCTTGGGTATAGGCAAGGGTTCCGCACTTGGCTTCCAAGGTTGTTGAGAATACCTATCAACACCAATGCCTTTGATGATAGGTTGTACTCCAGGAATTTTTTCGATGCGATCGTTCTGCTACTTCATTTGTTTCTGCATGGTTAGCAGTAAATATTGTAATTTTGAGTTATTAGATATACCTGGTCCCATTTTGAGAGATTCATTAGGAGTATCTCCTCTTCCTGAGTTTGCCAACCCAGATTGAGGATTTTTCATGGTGATTGCATTATTGGGGGGTGGCGTCGGCGGTGTAGGTAACGCTTCCGGTAATCCTCTCGCAAATTCTTGCAAAGCTTGGCTCACATACTCTGCAATCATTTGCTTTACACGATCTTGTTCCACAGGTTGATCATTATCACCATTGTTGTTATTGGATATTTCTGGGGATTGTTCCCTTGAACCACGTGGGGTTCCTGAAGGCGATGGAACTGGGGTTCCACTCCTTTGCTGGTTGTTGTCATTGGAGTTTGACATAGTTCAGAGAATATCACTTGAAAAACAAACAAAGATTATCAGATTCCCGGTAACGGAACCAATTTGTTTAACCAAAGAATTAGACCCTTTGACTAAAGCTATTTTTAGGATGAACTCGGGTTACTGATAAACAAGGAAATAGAGAAAAATGAATAAAAGACAATATTGCAGAAATATAGAAAAGCGAAATCAAATATATATTCTAGAATCAGATGTCTTTACAAGTTGTATTCCCCTCCCTTATATATGAGATTCCTATAATGTACAACTCTTGCTATGGTTGCTCATTAATGACTAATTATGACATTAATGAGGCATTACAAAGGATAATGGTAATTGGGGTACGGTTACATAATGTTCGAGTAATCAATTGTGGGTCCTTGAATCTGCCCGTAGCTTTCTCTAGATTCATTCTGACTGTGCCTCTCCCTGTTTTGATCAGGTTGAGTTTCCCGTGGCTGATAAGCTCGAGGGTTTACTGAATCGTGCCTCTTTGTTTCGTACCTCTTCAAAGAATCACATCCAGCTGTTGCGTTTTCCTGTGTCCATGTGACTGGCTGAGTTGTCAAAAGTTGGCTTACGTGTGAAACTCTTTTTTACCAATACAACAACTCTTCTGCCTGGGCTGAGCTGTACGAAGTCTATCCCGAATGATCTTAACCTTATCCAAGGCATCTTGCACTAAGTCTGTACCCAATAACTGAGCATATCCCGGCTCAAACCACCCAACCGGCGACCGACACCACCTACCATATAATGCCTCATAGGGAGCCATCTGGATACTCGACTGATAGATGTTGTTGTAGGTGAACTCAGCCAATGGCATGAACTGATCCCAAGAACCTCCAAAGTCAATGACACAGGCTCAATGTATATCCTCCAAAATCTGAATAGTGCGCTCGGACTGTCCGTTCGTCTGAGGATGAAATGATGTGCTCAACTCAACCCTCGTGCCCAACTCACGTTGAACAGCCCTCGACAAATGCGAGGTAAACTGCGTACTTCGGTCTAAAATAATAGACACGGGCACACCATGAAGACGAACAATCTCCCTAATGTAGATCTCTGCCAATCTCTCTGAATAATAGGAAATTGCCATAGGGATGAAATGTTCTGACTTTGTCAGCCTATCCACAATAACCCATACTGAATCTAACTTCCTCGGAGTCCGTTGGAGCCCAACAACGTAATCCATGGTGATACGCTCCCACTTCCACTCAAGAATCTCAATCTGCTGAAGCAATCCACCAGGCCTCTGATGCTCGTACTTTACCTGCTGACAATTCAAGAACCGAGCTACATATGCCACAATATCCTTCTTCATCCTCCTCCACCAATAATGTTGCCGCAAATCCTGATACATCTTTGCGGCGCCCAGATGAATGGAGTACCGGGAACTATGGGCCTCCTCTAATATCAACTCATGAAGTTTATCCACATTGGGCACACAAATACGACCCTGCATTTGTAAAACCCTATCATTACAAACTGTAACCTTCTTGGCACTACCGTGCCGCACCGTGTCCCTATGGACACACAAATGTGGATCATCATACTGCCGATCTCGAATACGATCATATAATGAAGAATGAGAAATTGTATAAGCTAGAACACGGTCGGGCTCAGAAACATCCAATCTCATGAACCGATTGGCAAAAGCCTTAACATCCAAAGCAAGCGGTCTCTCCCCGGCCGAAATATATGCAAGACTACCCATACGGGCTGACTTCCTACTCAAAGCATCGGCCACCATATTGGCCATCCCCGGATGATATAAGATGGTGATGTCATATTCTTTCAACAGCTCCAACCATCTCCTCTACCTCAAATTCAACTCCTTCTGCTTGAACAAATATTGCAAACTCTTGTGATCCGTGAACACCTCACATGACACGCCATACAGATAATGCCTCCAAATCATCAGCGCGTGGACAATGGCTGCTAACTCCAAGTCATGAACTTGATAATTCTTCTCGTGGATCTTCAACTGACGCGAAGCATATGAAATGACCTTGCCATCCTGCATCAACACGGCACCAACAATACACAGTATATGACCCTGAACCTGTGGGCAAAACCAACACCGTCGCAGTAGTCAAAGCTATATTGAGCTTCTAGAAGCTCGCCTCACACTCCTCTAACCACAGGAACTGGACACCCTTATGAGTTAACCTGGTCATCGGGACTGCAATAGATGAAAACCCCTCCACAAACCGACGGTAATAGCCCACCAAACCCAAGAAACTCCGGATCTCTATAGCTGATGTGGGTCTAGGCCAATCCTTGACCGCTGAAATCTTCTTAGGATCCACCCGAATACCCTCCGCTGATACAACATGCCCTAGGAATGCAACTGAACTCAACCAAAACTCACATTTCGAAAACTTGGCATATAACTGACTGCCTTCAGAGTCTGGAGAACAACTCGAAGGTGCTACTCGTGCTCCTCCCGGCTGCGGGAATAAATCAGAATATCATCAATGAAGACAATCATGAAGGAATCCAAATAAGGCCTGAACACTCGGTTCATCAACTCCATGAAAGCTACTGGGGCATTTGTCAACCCGAATGACATCACTAAGAACTCATAATGCCCGTACTGAGTGTGAAAAGCTGTCTTAGGGACATCAGATTCCCTAATCCTCAACTGATGGTAGCCAGATCTCAAATCAATCTTCGAAAATACCTTGGCACCCTGAAGCTGATCAAACAAAATTATCAATCCTCAGCAGTGGATACTTATTCTTGATGGTAACCTTGTTCAACTACCGATAATCTATGCACATCCTCATCGACCCATCCTTCTTCTGAACAAACAACACTGGTGCACCCCAAGGAGAGACACTAGACCTAATAAAGCCTTTATCAAGCAAATCGTGCAACTGTTCTTTCAACTTCTTCAACTCTTGCGGGGCCATGCGATAAGGCGGAATAGAAATGTGCTGAGTGCCCGGAGACAAATCAATGCAAAAGTCAATATCCGTGCCGGGTGGCATACCAGGTAGGTCTGCAGGAAACACCTCTCGAAACTCAAGGAGAATGGGCATAGACTCCATAGAAGGAACCTCGACACTAGAATCACGAACATAGGCAAAATAGGCCAAATAGGCCAAACACCCCTTCTCGACCATATGTATAGCCTTCATATACGAGATAACCCTGCTAGAAGAACTACCAGGAGTCCCTCTCCACTCCAGTCGAGGCAACCCCGGCAATGTCAAGGTCACAGCCTTGGCATTACAGTCCGATATGGCATGATAAGGTGACAGCCAATCCATCCCCAAAATAACATCAAAATCTACCATATCAAGGAGTAGAAGATCTACACTGGTCTTAAGACCACCAATAACCACTACACACGAATAGTAGACATGATCTACCACAATAGAATCACCTACCGGTGTAGACACATATACAGGAGTACTCAGAGAATCACGAGGCATAACCAAATAAGGAGCAAAATAAGATGACACATAGGAATATGTGTACCTTGGATCAAATAAAACCGAAGCATCCCTGCTGCAAACTGAAACCATACATGTGATAACTACATCGGAAGCCTCAGCATCAGGTCTGGTTGGAATAGCATAACATCGGGGCTGGGGCCCACCAATCAGAACAACATCCCTGGGACGACCTATACCTCTAGTATCCTGGCCTCCACCTCTAACTGCCTGACCTTCACCTCTAACACCTCGACCCCCACCTCTGGCTGGTTGAGTGGGTGGTGGAACACCTGGTGCGGTAACTATGGCACGAAAACCCTGGTGCTGAGAACTACTCGAGGCCCGAGGGCAAAATCTAGCAATGTGCCTCGGACCACCACAAGTATAACAAGATCTCGGCTGCTGAGACTGCTAGCAAACTGACCCTGACGACCTAAGTAACCACCCTAAAACTCTAGAGCGGCAGTGCACTGATAGGAGATGGTGGTGCACTGTAGGGCAACTTATCAGAATACTGTATGTGTGAACAAAAGCCACCTGGAGCACTACGAGAAACCAGAAGTGCTGACTGAAACGGCCTAGGAGGATAGCCCCTACCAAAAGAAACCCTGCCTCCAGATGAGACACCACTGAACCGGCCAAAATGACGAGGCCTCTTGTCAGACCCCTGACCACTCCCCTGTGATAGAACCATCTCGACTCGTCTGGCCACATTGGCTGCATCCAGAAAGGAAATATCACTCCCTGCCTCTCTAGCCATCTGCAATCTGATTGGCTGAGCTAGTCCCTTAATAAACCTCCTCACCCTCTCTCGGTCGGGGGGAAGTATAATAATAGCATGACGGGCTAAGCTAATAAAACTGGTCTCATACTGAATGACGGTCATAGAACCCTACTGGAGACGCTCAAACTGCCTCCGATAATCCTCTCTTTGAGTGATAGGGAGAAACTTCTCCAGAAATAAATCGGAGAACTGGGCCCAAGTAAAAGGCGGTGATCAAGCTGGTCTGGCCAAACAATAATCTCTCCACCAGGTCTTGGCGGGACCTGATAGACGAAAAGTAGCAAAGTCGACCCCATTAGTCTCCATTATCCCCATGTTCCATAGGACCTCGTGACAACTATCCAAATAGTGTTGGGGGTCCTCTGAAGATGCACCACTATAAGTAGTGGTAAACAGCTTGGTGAACCATTCCAATCTTTACAAATCATCAGCAGACATAGCTGCTCCATCACCGGTCTGAACCATAATACCCAACTGAACTACCCCAACTGTCTGAGGTGCTGGAGTCTGGAATTGAGAAGCTAACTACTCCGGAGTGCGAGTAACGGGAGTCTGGGCTCCTCCCCCAGCCTGAGAGGATCCTGGAGTACCGAGGTGGCAATGAACCCCTCGGGAACCTGAGTTGGTCCAACCGGTACTGTCTGGGCAGGAACCTCATCAGCAAACTCTACTTGAGGCTCCGCCACTGGGGCTGCTGCCCTGGGCTGAGCTATGCCTATACCTCGGCCTCTAGCACGGCCTCAGTCTCGGCCTCGTCCTCAGCCCCTCGTAGGAGCTGCAACTGGAGACTCAAGCTACTGATCAGTGGATGAAGAAGCACGTGTTCTCGCCATCTGCGAGAGAAGAGAGTAGAAATTCAATTTATTTTGAGGAATCAAATCGCACGACAGAGAAGAATAGATGTGAAGTCATTCCTAAACTATGTAGCCTCTGGGGGATAAGCACAGACGTCTCCGTACCGATCCCTCATACTCTACTAAGCTTGTCCGTGAATTGTGAGACCTAAGCAACCTAGTGCTCTGATACCAACTTGTCACGACCCGAATTTCCCACCGCCGGAACCGTGATGGCGCCAAACATTGAACCCGCTAGGTAAGCTAACGTTAATGTTTATTTACCTCATTCAATTATTTTTAACAAATAACAGGTGATGTACAAATCAGCGGAAACAAAGTAGGAGGGGACGCCAAGTCCTGTAGACGCCTGCAGGACTACCTCGAAATCTCTAAAAGCGCTGAAGGTAGCCTCCTTACTCTAAGGTTCGTAGCATCCAGTACCGGGATCTGCACAAAAGTGCAGAGTGTAGCAGCAGTACAACTGATCCCATGTACTGAGTAAGTGTCGAGCCTAACTTCGGTGAAGTAGTGACGAGGCTGGGACACAACAGCCAACTAAACCTGAGTAGTTTAATCATATACGGAGAAAATAATAACGACAAGAAATAAGCAGCTAAATACAAAAAAAGGGGAACATGATGAGGGGAGGAAATATCAAATAATGGAAATAACAAAGTAGAGAAACCAAGTTGATATCAATTTAAACAACAGAAGTAACAACACAAAAATAAGTGCACGGCATCACCCTTCGTGATTTTACTCTCATCCTCACAATAAATCAATAGAAACGGTACGACATCACCCTTTGTGCTATTTATATCATAATATGGAATGACATCACCCTTCGTGCTTTTACTCTCATCCTCACAATAAATCAATAGAAACAGCACGACATCACCCTTCGTGCTTTTACCCTCATCCTCCCAATAAATCAATAGAAAACGGCACGACATCACCCTTCGTGCTTTACACTCTTCCTCACTTAAACAAATCAATAACAACAATCCGGCAAGGAAATCAACAATACAAACAACAACAATAAATAGATAACGTCCCGGCAAGGAAGTCAACAGTAGAATCAATATCATCCCGGAAAGGGAAAACAGCTATAAACAATCTCACCTAGTTACTCAATTTCGCGTAGTAGTTCTCAACTCGAACCAATGCTCAACAATGATCATGCCAAAGAAACACCACCAACATAGATAATTGTCAAATTAAACTCAAGTAATGCTTAATGAAAAATCACATAAATCACAATATTCGACTCACGGCATGCTTGACACCAACGTATAGATACTCGTTACCACACCTATACGTTGCACATTATACTAACACGTAGCAAATATAACATAATACCTATTCCCTCAAGCTAGGGTTTAGCCAAACACTTACCTCGAATTCCACGACCAAACTCAAGCCTCAATTACCGCTTTCCCTTTAGAATTCGCCTCCAATTCGATTGTATCTAGGCATAATTACCTTAACAATATAAATAAATGCTAAATAATTCAACCCCGATGCTTAATTATGAGTTTTCTATCATTCTTCCCAAAAAATAAAAAATCGACCCCGGGCCTGCTTGGTCAAAACACGAGGTTCGGACCAAAACCCGATCAGCCATACACCCACGAGCTCGAATATATAATTAGTTTTGGAATCCGACCCCAAATCTAATAGGTGTTAATGGAAAATGAAGAAAACGAGTTTAAGAACACAACCCTAGAACTTGGTGGTGAAATCCCCCTTCAAAAATCGCCCCTAAGCTTCCTTGGCTTTGAAAATATGAAGTTATGGCTAAAATCCCGTTTTTCTACTGTTTTAAGTGTTGGGCGACAGTACTCAGTGTATTCGTGTGAGCACTGACGCGTTCAGGAAGGGCAGCCTATAAGAGGACTTATGCGATCGCAGGACGAGCTGTGCGTTCGTGAAGGCTTAGCCCTGCCCCGCCTTCGCGTTCGCGTACAAGGGGTCGCGTTTGCATATCTCTCCTAGGTTCCTGGCCAACCTCCCTCCTACAACTGTGCGTTCGCGTTTGACCTGGTGCGTTCGCGTAGAGTAATTTCCGCAATGCTCCGCGTTGCACCCAGGTCTATGCGTTCGCGTAGAGGAAATCCCAGCCCCAGCCCCAGCACCACTTACTCTTCACATTCACGTGGGTTACCACACGTTCGCATAGAACAAAATACCAGACACCAGCAAACAACATTCTCACCAGATTTTTTCTAAGTCCAAACCACTCTGACACCTAACCGAAACTTACCCGAGCCCTCGGGGCTCCAAACCAAACATGTACACAACCTTAAAAACATCCTACAGACTTAATCGTGTGATCAAATCACCAAAATAATATCTTAAACAACGAATTTAGCATAAAAATCAAAGAAAATCTCAAGAACTTTCAAAGTTTCAAATTTCACAACTACGGTTCCGAATCACGTCAAATGACCTCCGTTTCTTACCAAATTTTTCAGGCATTACTCAAACACGATATTAAACTTGTACAGGGCTCCAGAACCAAAATACGGGGCCGATACTATCAATTTCAAATATAATAAAATTTTCAAAAACTCTTATAATTTCAGTAAAACAATTTCTTTCAAAAATTCATTTCTCGGGCTTGGGACCTCGAAATTCAATTCCGGGCATACGCCCAAGTCCCATATTTTCCTACAGACCCTCCGGGATTGTCAAATCACAGGTCCAGGTCTGTTTACTAAAAATATTGACCGAAGTCAAGTTAAATTCAATTTTAAAGGCAAAATTAGTATTTTTCTCAGTTTATCATATAAAAGCTTTCCGCATATTCGTCGGGACTGCGCACGTAAAATGAGGTGAGATAAAAGGAGGTTTTCAAGGCCTCGAAATACAAACTTGACTTATAAAATTAGAGATGACTTTTTAGATCATGACAGTAACCTTACAGAATTTGTAAACTATTGGATGATAAAGCAACCCATCTTCAATCAAGACCTGTCAAATCTGAGTGCTAGTAAATACAAGAAGGAAACAAAATGTGTCTAAAGTAAACAAATGAAACATCTCTTAGATCTTCTGAAGATAGGTTATGTTGCCGATTTACAGAATTCTTTTTTCCTTTTGTAGTAATATGCTCATGGCCTATCCATAGTTCCATAGCCAAAAAGGTATTGGAAATGATGGCTTGTGTCAATAACAAAATATAAAGTGTAGTGCTTGTCATTCTTCGCTAAATACTGGATAAATCTCCATATATATATATATATATATATATACCCTTTTATTCTTTATAATATTTTATGCTCGACATTATCTCAAATGATGTAAGGGTAAGGAGCAACCACGAGTAGTTTAAAGCACAAAGAGATTAGTTTAATAAATTAATAATAATCACAGGACAGAATGAAAATTTAAAGTAACAACATAATCAAAATTTGCTAACTTAAACAAAAAAGAGTCATTGTTCCTATTACAACACACTATTGACGAATTAATGCATATAATCGTTCATCTAATCTCTTAAACTAAAAATAGCCGGTGAAAGTAAAATATATATATAATATGTGTATAATTTTGTATAATTAATGTATAATCTATATATATTTTTTTAAAACGTAAACAATGAATACGATCGATTATTTATATAAAGATCCCCCACTATGTTGCTAGATTTCAGCCCACCCTTTCTTTATACGAAGCCAAAATATGATATGACTTTCCTTGAATTATGATCCCGAAATAACTGAACAAGACATCAAAGCATGTAAAGTATAAGAGGATTGGTGAGGACTCATTCTGGAACTTCTTTTTTGAGCTATAATTTTGCCTGCGCAAATATAATTGAATTAGTTTTGGACAACGAAAGAGCTACATAACGCGGATAAAAGTAAAACGACTTTAAGAGAAAAATTATATATTTGAAGAAATAATTTAGTATTTAAAGGATAAAAAGGTCGATCTAACTTTTTGGAATTGTTTTCGTTGATTAACACTATGCTTTTTACAATAATATAAATATAGATATAACTGTAGATGAGGTAACATATAGATAGATCCATATAATGTTTAGCATCTACCGTTATAAGACTATTGGTTAACTATAATTTTGAGTATCAATTAGAGCTCTTCATTTTTGGTAATTAAATGATAAAAATCATTATTGCCTAATTGTGCTATCAGTAACTCCAAAATTGCATAGATTGTGTAATCTAAAATTGTTTGACTTTCTAGGTATGTGAATAAGCTAAATTAATATAAATAACCATTTCATTCTTGTGAAGAAGAAACACTAATAAGACCAATAGTAGGAGAAAAAAGTATTCATTGGGGTCTTTAATATCATAATTCTCAGCATGCACTTTAATATCACTACATTAATCTTCGCATCTTTATTTATCTTGTCCTTCAATGGAGTTGTTGGAGTTAGATCTAACTCTCCTTTAAATGGTTATCAAATATGGATTGCTGATGACCTCCCTAATAATACGAATTCTTTGTTCCTCCATTGTTGGTCCAAAGATGATGATTTTGGAACTCATTTTCTTATTAATGGGGATGGCTTTCATTGGCATTTTCGCGAGAATCTTTGGGCGACAACTAAATACAAATGTGAATTTGTTTGGAATATGAAGACTATAACCTTTGACGTTTTTGATCGTGGCTTGTCAGGCAAGTGCAAAGGTCGTGGTAATATATGTTATTGGTTAGTTAGGGCAAATGGCTTTTACTTTGCTAATTATCTCAACCCTTTCGAATATGACTTAAAATTTATGTATCCATGGTGACATGAGTAGGATAATATACCAATTGCTTGTTGAGATTAATGTATTTGATCTTATTTATGACTCAAGACCATCAAGTGTTGTATTCACCATGTTACGTTTTACGTCGCAAAATTAGCAAAATAAAATATTCAAATCCTTGTTCTTGAAAAATGGGAGTGCATGGTTCAAAATTTCTTTAACTTAACTAACCGAGGATCGTTCGATTTATGTAGAGATTATATAGAATACTTTTATTGTAATACATGAATGAATAATCACTAGATTATTTAGTGTGCTTTTTTGTGAATATTAGGTTCTTCGCGTTAAGAATAAAATAATATGTGATATATGAGAGTTTAATTAAAATTTTACGTGTGTTTTTAAATAAATATAAATAAAAGATAAAAGGGAGAAATCAAGGTCATAGGTGTTTTATATCTTAAACAGCTAATCCTAGTATAAGTTTATCCAATGTTGAATCCGCATAAAATAATATTGTAATTGTGATACAAAACAATACTAGTGTTACTTAAATGAAATATCAGCTAAACATTGTATAAAATAATTCCATATTTCACATTAAAATAATTAATCCATTGTTTA
>ML384528.1:0-20440 GCA_005239525.1 Nicotiana knightiana | reverse complement strand
AAAAAAAAAAAAATATATATATATATATATATATATATATATATATATATATATATATATATATATATATATATATATTGGACTCTTTCTGACGACGAATCTCTTGGGCTGTTTTCTTGAGGGAAGTTAGTCTAAAGAAAATACCAAAAAGATTTTGTTTTTGTTGTAGGTAGCGTAGCAACTCCCCCTTGGTTTTTCTTTTGACCGCGATTCTTTTTCAAGGGTTTTGCTTGAACCGGGTGTAGTTAGTTTTTTATTATTTTGTTTTTTTAGTTGTTAGGTGTTTTTGGGTGATGAGCTGAAAAATCGAAAAGCATCCCTTAGTGTTGTTACACCCGAACACAAAAGACCTTAGAATGTGACGCTTAGGCTCAATTGTTGATTCATGTGGAGTGCCTTAAATTTGTATGTTTAAATAACTTGAAAACTCGGTGAGAGTGTCTTGATAAACCAATCTGGAGTGAGTCATGTGCCATATGTGTGTAAGGTGTATTGCATTGTATTCTATGCTCCACATTCGATGCCTAGAACTTGCCCTGTGTGTTTGCGACGCGAAATAGTAGCTTCGTTCAGTTTTAGAAGTGATATAGGCATTTTTTTGTTAAGCCAGATATAAAGTATACCCACCTGATTGTAATCTATTATAGTTAACCCCTTTGAGCTTATAAGCCTGTTTCTTTGGCAACCACATTACAAACCTTACCCAATTGTTTGAATGACCATCTGTTTGAACCCTTTACCTCTCATGAGCACTTGAATTGTTAGAGAACATGTAAAAGTCAAAGTGTGGGGTGGTGGTTTAGTTTTTGAGTGGAATCAAAGAAATAGAAAGAAAGGTGCAAAGTTTTGAAAAAAAAAATGAAAGAATAAGCGCCACTTGAAAAAAAAAGAGAGAGAGAAAAGGACAATGAATAAATGCAGTCCTTGATAAGTGGTGAAGTGATATAATTGTACCTAAGTAAATTTGGGGGTAATATAAAGAAAAGTGTGGTGGAATGTCTGGCCTGACATAAATATGGTCTGAAAGCGAAAGTAATTGTATTAAAAGTGCTTAGGGAGGTTAGTCACTATATCTAAATATATCCTACCCATCCCTTAGCCTACATTACAACCAAATGAAGACCTAATTGATCTTAGACTGAATGAGCTCGATTAGTAGAGTATTACACTATGGGCAAGCCTATGGTGCATCTTTGGGGCATATGAATGTTCTTTCCGAGAGTGAGTGAATTCTTTCTCTTTGAGTTCCTACTTGTTCATAATATTATTCCTGTGGAACTACTCTCGTGTGTGATGTGAGGGAACTTGATTCATGATGGAAAGGTAAGTCTTGACCTCTGTGTAGAGTACTTTGAGAAATTAAGAATATTGCATGGCATGTGAGAGTCGACTCTTGAGGCATAGATGTTACATTGCTAGGTACAACTCTTGTAATATGTTCGTGGTATGACACATTACAGAAATACTTGATGAAAGGACCTTTGTAGAGTAGGGTGGATTACTCGAGGACTAGCAATGATTTAAATGTGGGGTGTTGATAATAGGCTAAATTCACGTAGTTTAGCGTATATTTATACTCCAACTTAATGATGCTTCACTGTCTGAGGAATGTTAAATGATGTTAAAATGGCTCTAATTGTGGATTTTATGTTTCGCAGGAGCAAAGTGGGCTTATGAAGATCTAGGATGGAGTTTGGAGCCAAATTGAAGGGGAAAGGCCCATTGGAGTTCTAGCGTGTGAAAAGAAGGAAGAAAATCGCTAAGGCAGACTACTAGTCCACTAGCGCGGCCATAGCGCGTCCACTAGTGCGGCCGCACTAGTCCATGCGTTTGAGGCAGAATGAAGTCCCATTAGCGCGGCATTAGCGCGCCCAGTAGCACGACCGCGCTAGCCCAGCGATCAGAGGCAGTACACTTATCCATTAGCGCGTTCACTAGCGCAACCGCGCTAGTCCAGTTCGCATACATTATTTTCAGGGGTAAAATTGGAAGCTTGGGACAATTCCACTTAACCTATATAAGGTTCAACTTGCCCAAAAGAGATCATAATCAAGGTTTTAAGGTCTTGTTCAAAGAAAGCAAAGGCAAGAGGCAAGGAGGACAATTGGGCATCAAATCTCATCTTTCTTCCTTGTATTTTTACCATTATTGATGAATTCTTCTATTGTTGTTTTTAGCACAATTATGAGTAGCTAAATTATTTAGTCTAAGGTTTTGGTGGAACCTGTTGAGGATGAATATCTTGTTATATTAATATAGTTTGCTTTGTTTTAATCTCTATTTGTTCAACTAAGTTCTTGTTGTAGTTGATTGAAGGGCCCTCAATTAGTTGTGCCTATTTAGTGTGTATCTACTTGGGAGAGAGTGCATATTTAGGTAGTTGTTGAACAACACCACTCCCAAAGTATAGGAGGGATCCATAACCGAGAGTTTAAAGGTTAGATTAGGGATAATGATACCTTGGGTGCAATCTAAAGTGAGCTATAATAAAAGATAACTAGCGTAACTCGGGAGAGTGCGTCTAGTAAATTGTCGTAATTACTCGGGGAGAGATTTAGGGTAACAAGAGTGCTCATGATTGATAGATATAATTAGGCCAAACTATATGAAATATACAATAAGGGATTCCATCAACAGGAAAAACCATAACCTTAGATCTTTCTCGCATTTGTTTACAACCCAGCAATAGTTATATTCTAGTTTAATTAATTTCATTCAGTTTTAGTTGGTAGAAACACCAACAGTTGATATTCATAGTCTTTGGGAAGATGATTACGAATAATTGAGTGAGTTTAACAACGATAATTGATAGGTTAATTCCCTGTGGGATTCGACTCTGGGCGAAATACTCAGATTATATTTGCAACGTCCGCTTAGTCTTTTTATAAGACATAGTTGGGCGTGATCAGTGACCACCATACGGTGAAGTGTGGTAAGCCTAAAGAATTTCCACTTGTTCCTCTTCTAGTACACATCGTCGAATCACACCATCGGTACAAATACAGAAGAGATACAACTCATCCCAATAATAGTCAAGGCAATCCCGTTTGAGCTTCTTCCTTTGGTTTGAAGAGAACTCATTTGGTACAATGCCACTCACAAAATAATTGGATAAGTCGGCGAACCAAGGCATCCTGGTCATAGAAATGGCTAGAAGTTGCTCGTCGATAAATGAATCATTTATTTCAAGGCCATCATGTGGCCTCCCCTCCTCCTCCAAATGAGACAAGTGGTCCGACACTTGGTTTTCACTACCCTTGCGGTCTTGAATATCTAGATCAAACTCTTGAAAAAGAAGCACCCACCGCATTAATCTTTCTTTAGAATCTTTCTTGCTCATAAAATATCAAAGCGCCGCATGGTCGGTGTGTACAATCACCTTTGTACCCATCAAGTACGTGCGAAACTTCTCCATAGAAAAGACAATAGCAAGGAGATCTTTTTCGGTCGCTTTGTAGTTGACTTGGGTATCATTTATGGTCTTACTAGCATAGTAGATCGGATGGACGATTTTGTTGGTACGTTGCCCCAACACCGCTCCAATTGCCATATCACTTGCATCACACATGAGCTTAAAAGGTAAGGTCCAATTCAGTGCGGTGATAGGAGTAGTAGTCAACTTGAACTTGAGCAATTCGAATGCCTTCATACAATCCTCGTTGAAATGGAACTTGACATCCTTCTCCAAAAGTTTTACACAAAGGGTTTACCACCTTAGAAAAGTCCTTGATGAATCAGCGATAGAACCACGCATGACCTAAGAAGCTCCTCACACCCTTCACGTATGTAGGGGTGGGAGTTTGGAGATCACCTCAATTTTAGCTTTATCAACTTTGATACCATGCTTTGAAATTTTGTGACCGAGGACAATGCCTTCCTCGACCATGAAGTGAGATTTCTCCCAATTCAAAGCCAAGTTTGTTTCCTCACACCCTGCCAATACCTTGTCCAAGAAATCATCAAAAGAGTTCCTAACCACGGGAAAATCATCCATGAAGACCTCAAGAAAGTCCTCCACCATGTCGATGAAGATGGCCATCATACGTCGTTGAAAAGTTGATGGTGCATTGCATAACCCAAATGGAATCCGCGAGAATGCAAAAGTACCATAAGGACAAGTGAAAGTAGTCTTCTCTTGGTCCTCAGGGGCAATAAGAATTTGATTGTAGCCGGAATATCCATAGAGGAAGCAATAAAAAGCACGATCGTCCAACCTATCAAGCATTTGATCAAGAAATAGAAGAGGGAAATGATCTTTCCGAGTGACTTTGTTGAGCTTCCTATAGTCCATGCACACTCTCCACCTAGTGAACAATCTTGTAGGGATCAACTCATTCTTGTCATTTGTTACCACAGTCATGCCCCATTTATTTGGGACATATTGCACCGGAGAGGTCCACGAGCTATCGAAAATGGGGTAAACAACCCCAACATCAAACCATTTTATGATCTCCTTCTTCATCACCTTTTGCATAGATTCATTTAATCTTCTTTGATGTTCAACGGAGGATTTGTCATCCTCCTCCAAATTAATCTTGCGCATGCCAAAGGCGGGGTTTATACCTCGAATATCCGCCGATGTCCATCCTATAGCTTTCTTCCTCTGTTAGAGCACCGCCAAAGTAGAGTCTACCTGCACGTTAGTCAAGAAGGAGGAAAAAATAACAGCTAAAGTAGAACATGGGCCAAGAAACTCATAATTGAGATGTGGAGGCAACAACTTTAACTCCAAAGTGGGAGGCTCCTCGATTGAGGGCTTTGTTGGAGGAGTCTTCCGGTTCTCAAGATCTAAGGACAACCTTTAGGTTTCATTAGTGTACGACCCCATCCCTTGTAATGCATTTACACATTCCACATAACCTTCCTTCTCATCATCATCATGATTAAGAAATATGGCTTCCAAGTATCATCAACATTCATCACAGCACTAGCATCATCAACAATCACTTCGATCACTAAGTCCACAAATGAACAAACTTCATTGCTATTCGGTTGCCTCATAGATTTGCACACATGGAAAACCACCTTTTCATCGCCCACCTGGAAGGTGAGCTCGCCGGCTTCCACATCAACAAGATCCTTCCCTCGTAGCAAGGAAAGGTCTACCCAAGATAATAGGCACCTCATAGTCCATCTCACAATCAAGAATCACAAAGTCCGCTGGAAGGATGAACTTATCAACATGAACCAACACATCATCAATAATACCCAATTGTCTCTTCATAGTCCGATACGCCATTTGAAACCTTATAGATGTGGGTCATGGTTGCCCAATTCCCAAAGTATTGAATACAGAGCAGGGCATCAAGTTTATACTTGCCCCTAATTCATATAGAGCTTTGGCAAAGTCGGAGCTCCCAATAGTGCAAGGGATTGTGAAAGCGCCGGGATATTCCAATTTCGGAGCCATTGAGTGCATAATAATACTCACTTGATATGTCATCTTGATAGTCCCATAATTCATTGATCTTTTCTTTGTTACCAAATCCTTCATGAACTTTGCATAACCGGGCATTTGTTCTAACGCCTCAACCAATGGAACATTAATGGATAAGCTCTTCATCATGTCAATAAACTTCTTGAATTGGTTCTCACTATTTTTCTTGGCGATCATTTGAGGGTATGGAGGAGGAGGCCTTGGCATTGGTGCCTTGACCTTTGGCACTACCGGTTCCGGTATGTCGATGTCGTATTCCCTAGATGGGTTCACTTCTTCTTGTGTCTCCCCCACATTCTCGTCAATATCAATTCTCACTTCTTCATTAGCTTGAACCACATTGCTTGTAATTTCATCTTCTTGAACCATTACATCATCATCCACAACTCTTCTTTGGTTTGAGGTTGTTGTCTCCCCATATTTTCCACTCCGTGTGGTTACGGCCATAGCATGTCCCGTGTTGTTCCCACCCTTCGGGTTCACCATCGTATCACTAGGTAGTGCCCCTTTAGGAAGAGTGTTTAAATCTTGCGAGATTTGCCCTAATTGAACCTCCAAATTTCATATTGAAGTGTTGTGAGAGGCTAGTTGAGCATCGGAGTCGGCATTTTTCTCCATCATCAATTTGAACATATTTTCAATCCGTCCCATGGTTCTAGTTCATCCAATAATGATATGGTTGCCTCCAAAGTATCCTTGATTGTTGCCACCCCAATTGCCTTGATTTCCTTGATTATTCCAATTGCCTTGATTATTGTTATTGTTACAATTACTTTGATTGTTGTTACCACCACTCCAATTGCCTTGGTGGTTTTGATTGTTCCAATTTCCTTGGTTTCCTTGAGAATGCCATTGTTTTTTATTCGGGCCTTGAGAATTATTTCTTTGCCCTTGGTAGTTGTTGACATGTTGTACTTCTTCTTTTTGCTCATTGTACAAATCACCTTGGTCATACCCACTATCATTTTGCATAAATTGTTCCGGACGGTTTTGCACTTGTTGAACTTTTTGCCATTTTTTGGTCATCATCATTTCACACCTTCCATTGCATTCACTTGCTTCGGACCTTGCACTTGTTGAACTTGAGCTTTGGTCAATTGATTCATTGTGGTCGTTAACTCGGAAATTGCTTGCCCATGATCATGCAAGTCCTTATGGAGGTGAATCACATTTGGATCACCTTGAGGAACATTGGCTCTACTTTGCCATGCCGATGAAGTATCTGCCATTTTATCCAAGATTTCACAAGCTTCAGCATATGGCGTTGTCATAAATTCCCACCAGCAAGTTAGTTGACCACACATTGATTTGTCGTGTTGATGACCCTGTAGAAGGTTTGTTGGATCATGGCCTCAATCATATCATTATTCGTTCACTCTTTAATCATGGTACGGTATCTCTCCCAAATCTCGCGCAAAGGCTCATTGGGTTCTTGCTTGAACGCTAAAATCTCATCCCGAAGTGTAGACATATGCCCCGGAGAAAAGAACTTGGCAATGAATTTTTCCGCCAACTCATCCCATGTATGGTGGAATGGTTGGTCAATATTTCTATCCAATCCAATGTCTTTCCCCATAGAGAGAAGGAAAATAGCCTCAACCTCAACGCATCCTCGGCGACGTTGGTCTGTTTGCTCCCCCAACAAGTATCCACAAACCCTTCGAGGTGCTTGTATGCATTTTGACTCGTAGCCCCGGTGAAGAATCCCCGTTGCTCAAGAAATGTAAGCATCACATTGGTGATTTAGAAGTTGTCCACCCTAATGCGGGGCGGGACTATGGCACTTGCATAACCCTCGTTCAGTAACACCCTGTGTGCATCCGCTCTTGGTGGAGGTGGGGGAGGGACAAAAATATTATCATGAGGTGGTCGGCCTCGCCTATTCACTTGAGGTTCAAGAGGAACCTCATCACCATGGTCATCGTCCACTTCCTCCCCAAATGGAAAATTCCTAAGAGTATCGTTATGAGAGCTATTTTTGTACCTATAATCAATTCACAAACAAAATTAGTAACTCGGAAGGAAAAGAAGGCAAACCACACAAGAAACTAAATATATAACTAAATCCGTTTTTTTCTCCCTGGCAGCATCGCCAAAAACTGATGTCGCCCAATCTCACACCACTACTTGGTATTGTGAGGCGGTCGATGCAATTATAAATACCCAACGCGAATCGAGGTCAATTCCACAGAGAGCTTTATGCGGGATTAGGTATATATCCAGTCTAGTGGATGACGTGCCCAAGATTGCACTTCCACATATTCAGTTGTTGTTTCTACTTCTACTTTTATGCTAATTCTTGTAGTTGTAAAGCTAAGAGACAATGTTTTTGGTTTTGGTTATTTTTCAAGTTATAAAAGATCTAGGGTTGCGACTTCCGCCTAGTTGGTCACCTAATGAATTTAGAGCTTTAGGGCATGTTTGGTTGATTGGGATACAATATAGTAATCATACGTGATTACTTACTCTATACCTCTCGGTAGTTTGAGTGAGTTTGCCCGATTTGGCTTTCAAGTCCAAATGGGTATTTCACGAAACAAGTGATAAATGCTCAAGTCAGATCTTACTATGTCTAGATTCGACCCTTTAATTGGGGCTATCAATTTCTTGAGTTCACCCCAATTTCTTGTTAGCCAAGTTTTCCTAGACTTAGTCTCACTTTCTCAAGTAGAGACTAATTCAATTAGGCATGAATCAATATTTGCAACCATCAATTCTCAAATTCAAACAAGAACTAGGCTAAATATCATATACTCAATCATAAATAAGCACTATATCAATCACCCATTAAATACCCATACTAGGATTGGGTCACAACCCTAGCTAAGGGTTTACCTACTCATAGAAAATGAAGAAATTAAAGAAGAAACTAAGATAAAATTCATAATAAATGATTAAGGGAAGAAAATCTAATGTTAAAATGTTAAACTATTACAAAGTTACCCAATACAGTAAACATAAATGGTTGTCTATTCTCAGGTGCACAAAACTTTTCCTAAAAATGAGAAAAAGATCTATTTATACCCAGCTAAAATTATCTGACAAAATTTCCCCTGTGGAGGTTGTGCGGCCGCACAATTCTATATGTGGTTTGCACTTTGAGGCTGACTTGACAGGGTGGCTTTCTACGGCCGCATAAATCTGGGGTGCGGCTGCACTTCCTCTGATTGTGCGGATCACACATTTCTGAGTGCGGTCGCACTCTTGATCTTGGGTTGGACTGGGAAACTTTCTGCGGGCCGCACATTTATGAGTGCGGCCGCACTTTGAGCATTCTGCGACCGCACAATAATAGTGAGGTCGCACTTCTTTAAGCCTAAAAAATACATCTCTCTGATTCTTGTCTTCTGCGGCCACACAATAATTGTGCAGTCCGCACTTTGTTAAGGAAATCTGTCAGTGCCTCTTCAGAGTCTGCGGCCGCACACAATATTGTGCGGTCCGCATTTTGGTCTATTTTCCCTGGTTTTGGTCCTTGTCCAATTTTACTCCTTCTTGAGTTGATTTTCATTTCTTTGGCTCATTTCCCAATATTCCTGTAAGAAAGTACATTTCATTAGTTTTCGGGAATACTTTTAAGCATTTTTTTAGCTAAAACTCAAGTAAAAGAGAGCAAATAAGCAGTCAAAATCCCTACTTATCAAAGTGCAGCGTCCTAGAGGGAACGTTGAGGAGAAAAGAGGAAGAGCTTGAGCTTAGCAAGGGGATAGAAGACCAATGCAGTTATATCCAAGCTCAGGTAGTCATATTGTGCGGCCAGCTCGAGGAATGTCAGTTTAGAGAGAAAGCTCTTAGTGGCGAGGTCGCTGAAAATCAAGAGGAACTAGAGAAGGCGGAGTTTGTACGGCCGGATGCTTTGAGGAAGGCGGAGTCCCTTAAGGTGATGATTCAGACTCTCCGTTATGAGTGAGAAAATTATTTAAAGATGGCCAGACTCAAAGAAGAGCGCCTCGATAAAAGGATTGGGGAGTTAAAGAGAGAGATTTTGCCTCTACGATCGAGTTGTTGCTCTGGAGGACGAGAAGGACCAATTACTGGCACAACTGTCCACTTTCTGCACTTTAGATTTTCCTAATGTTTATTGGGAGTTATATGAGGGGTGGATTCATGCAGAGGCCCAGTTAGATGTCTTTCGAGATTTGCATGCGGCATAATACGTTTCTGAGGCTGCCCTCAAAGATGTTTGTGTTAAGGCTTGTGAAGCTCAAGTCGCTTGTGGGTATTATCCCGCTATGCCTGAGGCCGGTGAGGACGGGGAGACGAGGGTGAATACCGAATCAAGGAGAATGCCTGGTATGATACCGCATATCCTGAGGGAGAAGGTTGCGATAGCGAGGGTATTGATGGTCAGGGTGGAGACGTTGTTGAGGGCCAAGTTGGCGAGGGCACTGACGGCCGTGACAAAGGCGATCAGTAGTTTTATTTTGATCTCTTTGTGTATTTTTTTGATGGCGTCTTCACGAGCCTCTGTAAACAGTTATGACATATCAAAGTTGTTCCTTGCATATTTTTCCTTTGTGTTCTTTTTGTACTTGTATGGTTTTTGCCTCTATTGTTTACTTGTTTCGCTTTTGTCCTTGTTGTTGTTATTGTCTTTTAGCTGGCTGTGGCCTTGGAGATGACTATTCGTAGATTCCATACATTTTTTTCTTTTTTTGTGTTGAGATGTGGCCGAGGTCCGATAGGTGTTTGTTCGGGCTAGGTCGAACGTAACCTTTTGTTAGATTTCGATCGAGGGCCAGTAGGTGTTTGTTTGATCGTGATCGAATGTAACCTTTCATTAGATCGCGGCCGAGGGTCGGTAGGTATTTGTTCGAGCGGGGTCAAACGTAACCTTTCGTTACATCCTAGCTGAAGGCCAGTAGGTGTTTGTTCGAGCAGGGTCGAACATAACCTTTTATTAAATCCTGGCCGAAGGCCGGTAGGTGTTTGTTCGAGTGGGGTCGAACATAAACTTACATTAAATCGTGGCCAAGGGCCGGTAGGTGTTTGTTCGAGCGAGGTCGAACATAACTGTTGATTAAATCGCGGTCGAGGTCCGGTAAGTATTTATTCGAGCGGGGTCGAACATAACCTTGACACGAAAGAGGTGTGCTAATAAGCGTAAGTTTATTATTACTTTGACATTTGTTGCTTTGGTTACATACTTAGAGAAAATTATAGATTTTAGGTGTTGGCTGGCGTTCCAATCCCAGTCAATCTAGTCCATTCATTGTTGACCTGAGAGTATTGAGAGGTTGAGCAATGAAAGAGTAATCACAATCCTACCTTCGCGTACTTCGACTCGAAGTGTTCCCTTTGCCGCCTTGTTAAAACCTCATAAGAAAATCCAAATGGGACAAAAATCAAGTGAGGGAAAAAAGAGTATGACTTGAGGAACACTTTTTCTCTCAAAAGTTGAAGTATTTGTGGTGGCTTATATTCTAGTTGTTTGGTAGTAGCTTTCCTTCCATTGTCTCTAGTTGGAATGAACACTTGTTCTCTTCGGCTGTGATTTTGTACGGACCATCCAAGTTTGTTCCCATCTTGCCTTCTCGGGGATCTTTGCTTGCTTAAGTTTTGGCTTTCAGTACGTAGTCCCTAACTTTAAGTGGTCGGACCTTTGCTTTTTTGTTGTAATAACGTTCTGCTTGTTGTTTTTGATTGACCATTCTTATGTAGGTCATATATCTTCATTCGACAATTTCGTCGAGTTCCTACCTCCTGCTCTCATCGTTACTCGTGCCGCATTCATGGGAGTACTTTAGGATGAGTTCTTCAACCTAGACCGGTATTAATACCTCAGTCCCATAGACCAAAGAGTAAGGCGCCTCTCTTGTGCTCGTCTTCAGAGTCGTCCGATATGCCCATAATACTTCTGGTTGCATTTCCGGCCACAGTCCCTTGGCGTCTTCAACCTTATTGGAGGATTTTGCTTTCCCGTTACCCGCTGGATGTATGGGGTTGAGAGTATCATCTTGATATGCCATTTCTCGAAGAAATTAGAGATTTTCTTTCCTGTGAACAGGGGTCCATTGTCACAACTAATTTCCTTGGGTAGGCCAAATCGGCATATGATGTTTCTCCATATAAAAGGGATTACCTCCTGTTCCCGTATTTGGGCAAATGCTCCTGCTTCCACCTATTTAGAGAAATAGTCAGTTAAAACCAAAAATGAATAGTACATTACCTCGCCCTAACGGGAAGAGGGCCACGATGTCCATTCCTCATTTAATAAACGACCAAGGGGAGGTGACTGCGTGGAGGTGTTCAACTTGGTGTAGTGATGAGTTGAGGAGGTGGACTACGTTTTTATCTCCAGTTATGATGCTTTTGGTAGCTGCGGCTAGTTTGGCGAGGCCATCTGCTTCGACATTCCGAATAAGTTTTTTCGGAATAAGTGTTGATTTTGTATTTTAATAAAAGTATTCCGAAATAAATAATTTTTTCGAAATTTTTTTACTTTTTTCGGAATAAGTGTTGATTTTATATTTTAATAAAAAATTTCGAAAAAATAATTTTTTCGAAAAAATTATTTTGCCATCCTGGATTGCTTAGGTGGATGGCTATGTAAGCAAATCTAATCTAGTTGGACTGCCATGTCAACTTCAATGGCAAGACTAACGGTTTAAGGGTTAAATGTGGTCTAAAACTTAGACGACAAGGATATTTTTGGTACCAAAAATAAACGAAGGGTATTTTTGAGCTATTTCAAATAGTTCAAGGACATTTTTGGCCCTTTTCTGTAATTTTTGTCAAAGGATTGATATTCTGGGAAACGAACAAGAAAGAGAACTAAATAAGTAATTGGTACTTCAAAATGGAAATGGGTTATTTTAGTTTTTAATAATCAAAAGATGATTGGCTTCTGAACATAAAAAGTCTGCCTTCCAAGCTTCCTTAAAAAACACAATTTTCTCGGGTTACACCACCAAAAAAAAAATACAACTCCAAAGAAAATCTGAGTATGACGTCAATATCTTTGCTCGAAAAATCTTACATTTTCTCTGTTCAAAGAGAGGCAGCAGTTGACACTCACTTTTGACCTTCCATATTATAAATTAACTTTTTCAGGCTTCCTAGCCAAAAAAATAATAAAGTGTAGTTTTGCAAATTATTTGATTTAATGCAATTTATTGACAATTATTCATATTTTCACAAAATATAGAAACTTTTATTATTTTATTGCGATTAGTTAAATATTACGAGTTTCGTACTTTTTTCTAAAATTCAAAATATTTATTGATAATTTTCCTACTTGTCAACTACTAGGATTTTCTATTATTTTGCTATCCTTCAAAAATTAATAATAATTACTACAATATTGTAGTAGTTGGAAATTTTAATAAATAATACAATCCATATTTTTAAATTATCTTTTAAATTGTAACACATACTTTAACTATATGAAAGCCTGTAGAATTTATTTTCAAATACGGATAAAATTTAGTCAAACCCATTGTCCCGTCAACACCATGACGTGACAAGACATCTTGATGTGACTTGATATGACATGAATCTCTTTTATCCAACGGGTAAACTTCTACCCAATAGGTAAACACATAAAGTGTTCGGCCCATGTTTTGAACTGGTGGTTTTTGACCACATATTTTTTATTTTTTATATTACTTTTATTTTACTTAAAATGAGAATCACACCTTTTACGTATACTTGGTATTCAAAAATACATACACGCACTACACATTAAAGGACCCATCATATTTGAGAAAAAAAAAAGATTGACAAAAAAGTACAGCCCAACACACTACATTGCGCTTACATAACCATATTTTAAGTTCACACTCGCATAGCCAATTTTTTTTTACAATAGTGATTACACATTGATGTAAAATGTTATATAATATTATACACTTATTATAATATAGTATAAGTTTGTATAATATTGTATGATGTTGTATAAAAAAAATTGGCTTCTTATCTTTTAACTTTGAGCTCACGAAATTCTATCCAAAATGGGGTAAAAAACTTCACCAAATGGATCTCAAATTCTAAGATGAACTTCACCCAAATAATTTCTTTTTGTTGATAAATCAGATACTTCATTAACAAAATTATTACATATCCAGCATGTTAGAGAGATTTCCCAGGTAGCCATTTGCAATATTGTTAGTAATATTGCAGACCAATATTTTTCTACTAAATGTAGTTTCTAGAATGTCTGCCCATAGTGCGTCAGTGAAAAACATCGGAGGAACTTTCAAAAACCAAGTTCTATATAAAAAAAACTTTTTCTAGGAGTTCATCCACCTAGTTCTGCTCCGTGAAGCTATGGATGATGGTTGGGCTCCCCAGCTATGTCATCAAGGACCTGCATTTACAAATAATATTGTCATAAGGCAAGTGACCATATTTTAGCATTCTAATGATCTCGTGTGAATACGTGTTATGACCAATGGGATGAGGTTTTGTTGGGATGCTAGCCGTAGTCCTTCAAGCAGGGCATTAAGCTCAGCCAGATTATTTGTTGTGTTTGGAAAGCCTCTCATGTAACCAATGATCCATGCATCCGAGTGGTTTCTGAAGACCCCGTATGCCCCATACCATTGGGTTGCCAAGGGAAGAGCCATCAGAGTTTAACTTAAAAAGCCTTTATCAGGTAACAAATAATTTCATCAATATTAATCAGTACCCATTATATTTCTTAAATAAAAGTTTAGATGTGAGACACAATTTGCATAAACTCTTTTTCTAGTTCAATCTCCCAAAAAATATTTCAATTATTATTTGCAGCTTCAAATATTATGTTCCAACTGTGTTTAATCATTAAATTATTCTCAAACTTGAAAATTTAATCTGCGAGTTGGAACACTGAAAGAATCCAACTGTTGCAATCGATCCAAAATTTCTCGACGAACAACAATGGAGGAAGCTTGTTCAATAACAATAACTTAATTTTCAGTTAACCAAATTAGATCTCGCAAAAATTTTATGATTCCTCTAGTAGAAGCGAAAACAAAAGAAAAGAACACATACCAGATATGGTTGCTTGTGTTTTTGATCTAGACGAGTTTGTTTGCCGAAGCCAGTGAAAACACTTTCATGATATATACAACGTAGGCCAAGTCGGGTAGAATTTAAAATTATGGTCCAACTTTAGTTATGATAATGGGTCAACTGTATTTCATGTAATTCTTTCGGAAAAGAAACCCTAGGAACTAAGAAAAATAAAGAGCCACAACTTCATCATCGAGCTAGGCATCATCTTCCTCCCTCAAAATCAGTCCTTAACCCCAACAAAAGCTGGTCATTTTCAGCCATAAAACTATTAGAATTTGTGGGTATCTCAAAAATAAGTGTCCCATATTTTTATCAACTTTTTCTCATCTTGAAATAATAATTGAGATGTCTGATCCTTTAACTTATAAGTGAAACATCGAGGGGTTGAGACTTTTACCAAATTGAGATGTATCAACAATGATGGTCACCCAACCTATGTGATTAGAGATCCCATGAAGTAAGTTCATATGATAAATAACAAGTCATTAGTTTATCAAATGTGACCACTAAATTATGTCTCTTCCTATGGTGTGTATGTATATAGTGTAAGACTGCAAGTAATGCGAGGTTGAGTTATTAAATTCTTAATCCAATAATACATAGCCTTTTGTAGGAGGTGTATTGCGCTGCAGAATATACTTGATGGATAGACCTATATGAGTGTGGAGTGGGGTCGTTCCTATGAAATTTGTGGCAAAATTTATAGAACTCATGAATACTAGGCGCGCGCATGACCTATTAGCCCTAAACCGCGGTAACAACAGAAATTATGGTTGGTGTAATATTATGAATAATATCTCTAACTTACAATAAGAATTTTTGGTTCATAGAGGTTGTCAACTTCACCAATTATTCAGTGAATTAAATCTTATTTTATCTATATCTGGTTCATAGTCTATAAGACACCAGATGAATTTGGCCATAGATTTTGTCAAATTTTATTTGACAAATACATGTTTGTCCATAACTTTTATCAATATTTTGGCAAATTCCCAAAACCCAAACCCAAAATATTACTGTTACATTTTGTAAAAATTACCCCAAACTTTTGTATTTTATAAAAGAGCCTACCATTTATTATTTTATAACAATATTGCTTCATATTCTCAGTCATCTGTGTTGGGAATAGATCCCCTACAGAAATAATATTCATGGTAATAAAAGCGAAATAATAACGTAGCACCGAAATACGATAATCAACAATAATAAATGAGTGACAATAACACTAAGATTTTTACGTGGAAAACTCTTCTGAATAAAGGAAAAAACCACGACCCCGAGAGGAGCAACTGATATCACAATAGTAAGAAATTTTACACTTTGTAGGCCCGAGTAAAATACTACAAAGACCACTACAATACTCAAAAGAAACAACCCTCTTTTGATATTCCCATCTCACTACAATATCGCTCACACTCTCTATTTTTTCTCACAGACTAGTTTCTTATACCTTGTCTGTGATGCCTCACTCTTTATTTCTCTCTTTGTTGGTGCGGTAAAAGAAGTGAAAGAGCTCTCCTTTTATAGGAGAAAATACGTAGCCTCCAAGAATTCTACTGGAGGAGCTTCAATTCTCCTCCATTCATTTCCAAACTTGGGGTCAAAGTAATAATAGGCACATGCCTATTACAAATGGGATGGACCCCACAATATCCCCCTCCAGTCCCATTCACCCGAAGGAGGTAAAACCAGGGTTTCTAGTTTGAGTGCATGCAAACAAGTTATTTTCATAGCTCGAACTTGTCTCGCGGTACCACCTTGGTCAGCATATCTGAAGGATTCTCACTTGTATGGATCTTCTTGACCTGCATAGATCCATCCTCTATTCTTTCTCGAATCCAGTGATATCCCACGTCGATATGCTTTGTCCTTGCACGATACATGGTGTTTTTACTCAAGTCTATTGCACTTTGGCTGTCACAATAGACTATATATTCCTTCTGGTGCAATCCAAGTTCTTGAAGAAATTGTTTCAGCCATACCATCTCCTTGCCAGCTTCAGTAGCGGCAGTATAATCTGTTTCAGTTGTAGAGAGTGCGACACATTTCTGCAACTTCGACTGCCATGATATAGCTCCCCCTGGAAATGTGAACAGGTATCCAGTAGTAGATTTACGATTATCAATATCACGTGCCATATCACCATCTGTGTAGCCCTTCAAGATTGAATTAGATCCTCCAAAACACAAGCAATCTCCTACAGTACCTCTTAGGTACCTGAGTATCCACTTGGATGCTTCCCAATGTTTTTTTCCAGGATTTTCAAGGAACCTGCTAACAACACCAACTGCATGAACAATATCAGGTCTGGTGCATATCATTGCATACATCAAGCTTCCGACTGTGAAGAATAAGGAACTCTGGCCAGGTTCCCTTTCTCCTCCACTGTTGTAGGACACATATTCTTGCTCAACTTTAGATGACCAGCAAGAGGTGTGCTGACTGGCTTAGCACTTTTCATTTTGAAGCATTCTAGTACACGTTCAATGTAATTCTCCTGAGAGAGCCACAACTTTTTGCTTGTTCTCTCTCGAACTATCTCCATCCCTAGAATTTGTTGTGCTGGACCCAAGTCCTTCATATCAAATGACTTGGACAAAATGTCTCTTCAGCTTTGCAATCAGCTCCTTGTCTTGTCCTACAATCAACATGTCATCCACATACAACAACAATATAATAAAGTTGTTATCAGAAATATTTGAAGTATACGCATGGATCAGAATAGGTCTTTATGTATGTTTGACTTTTCATGATTGATTCAAACTTCATATACCACTGCCTTGATTCCTGCTTCAACCCATAAAGACTCTTATTCAATTTGCACACCATGTGTTTAATTCCAGCTACTTCAAATCCTTCTGGATGCTCCATATAAATCTCATCTTCCAAATCTCCGTGAAGAAATGCAGTTTTCACATCCAACTGCTCCACTTCAAGATCTAGGCTAGCTGCTAAGCTCAAGATTGTACGAATAGAAGTCATTTTGACAACAGGTGAGAAAATTTCATCAAAACCAATACCTTTCTTCTGTTCGAAGACTTTAACCACCAATCGAGCTTAGTATCTGACCAGCTTGCCATTTCCATCTTTCTTGAGTTTAAAGACCCACTTACATTTGAGTGGTATTTTACCCTTTGGAAGTTCAACCAACTTGTACGTGCCATTTTTCTGTAGAGATTCCATCTCTTCTTGCATAGATTTCATCCATTGGTTCTTTTCTGGATGGTACAACACCTCCTTAAGACTTTTTGGCTCCCCGTCATCACTGATGAGGACATACTCTGTGGAAGGGTACTTGTATGACTCTACCCTTGGCCTTTTTGATCTCCTCAGAGTTTGAGGTGTTTCTTCGCCCTGAGTGGGGTGCTCCACTTGCTCGACATCATTATCAAGTTGCTCCCCCTGCTATAACCTCACCAGGTTACTCCCCCTGCTCGGCAACCTCGTCGGCCCATACTTTCTACACTTATGGGATTGTTAGAAGTAGAAGGAATGGTAACAAGGTTAGGGATTATACCGTTCTTGGCCTTCTCTGACTGATCATCTACAACTCCAACTTCACTTTCTCGGAAGATTACATTTCTACTTCTAATGACCTTCTTCTTTACAGGATCCCACAATCTGTACCCAAACTCTTCATCTCCATATACGATGAATATGCAGGTAACGGATTTATCATCTAGCTTTGTTCTCTGCTTCTTTGGTACATGTGCAAAAGCTCTGCAACCAAACACCTTTAGGTGTAAGTAGGACACCTCCTTGTTGGTCCAAACTCTCTCTGTGATGTCAAAATCCAATGGAACTGATGGACTCCTATTGATCAGGTAACAAGCTGTCTGAACTGATTCATTCCAAAATGACTTGGACAGTTTAGCCATTCTGAGCATGCTTCTCACCTTTTCAACAATGGTGCGGTTCATCCTCTCGGCTACACCATTGTGCTGTGGGGTTCCAGGATATGTCTTTTCATGTCTGATCCCATGACTTGAATAGTACTCTTCAAATTCCTTCATGTCTGATCCCATGACTTGAATAGTACTCTTCAAATTCCTTGGAAGTATACTTACCCCCATTGTCACTTCGGAGACGCTTTAGCTTTCGACCAGTCTCTCTTTCCACTAGAGCATGGAACTTCTGGAAAACTTGAAACACCTGATCTTCATTTTCAAAATATAAACCCACAATTTTCGTGAAGCATCATCAATAAAAGTAACAAAATATTTGTTACTGCCCATCGATTCAATTTCCATTGGACCACAAACATCAGAACATACCAAATCAAGTATATTCAATTTTCATTCAGACGATGTCTGAAATGAGACTCTATGTTGCTTATCAAATAAAAAGTAGTCACAAGGTTTTACTGTTGTACCTTTAGCATAAGAAATGAGTGATTTTCTGGCAAGAATCTATAATCCCTTCTCGCTCATATGACCCATTCTTTTGTGCCACAAATCTGCAGAAATCTCATCTTGTGCCGCGTTCAATTCTCCTCGGCATATTTCTGTAGTTGTCCTGTACAACGTGCCACGAGCAAATCCCTTTGCAATCACCAATAATCCCTTGGTGAGTCTCCACTTTTGATTTGCAAAATATTTCTCGTATCCATCTCGGTCTAAAGCAATTCCTGAGATCAAGTTCATCCACAAATCGGGTACATGCTGCACGTCTTTTAGAACCAATGTGCATCCAACATTTGTCTTGATACGAATGTCACCAATACCTGCAATCTTTGAGTAACTTGTGTTACCCATTCTCACAGTGCTGAAATCACCTGCTAGATATCTGCAAAAAAGATCTCTTACCGGTGTGGCATGGTAAGATGTTGCTGTGTCAACCACCCATTCCGACTCTGGACCTGCCAAGTGCATGCATTCCTCTTCTTCATTTATGAAGAGAACAACATTATCATTGTTTTGTACCACGACGGTTGTGTTGTCGTCATTTTTCTGGCCACTGGTTTCACCTTTGCCCTTCCTTGGATTTGGGAAATCTCTTTTGAAGTGACCTGGTTGATCACAATTGTAGAAATTCCTGGCTCAAGATTTGGATCGGTTCTTAGACTTCCCACGAGCTTCGGATCTACCATAGTTGCTCAAACTCCTTTGATAACTCCTGCCTCTACCTTCTGTGATGAGAGCCTGCCCTTGATTTTCAGGCTTCTTTCTCATCTTCTCATTTAGTAGAAAAGTCGATGTGATGTCTTTCAACTCAATGGTAGTCTTACCGTGCATGATGGTTGTTGCCAAATTATCGTATGGAGATGGAAACGAGTTCAACAGCAAGATGGCTTTATCTTCTTCCTCGATTTTCACTACGAGGTTGGTGAGTTGTGTGATTAATCCGTTAAACAAATTTAAATGTGAAAAAAAATTGTACCTTCACCCATGTGTAGGGCGTATAACTGCTTCTTCCAGTACAATTTATTTGTCAGCGTTTTGGACATGTATAGGCTTTCCAACCTTGTCCGTATACCATATGCGGTATCTTCATCAATGATGTTATTTACCACATCATCTGATAAGTGCAACCTGGTTGCACTAGCAGCCTTTTCATCTAAGTCAGCCCAATCCTCAGTTTTCATGGTATCAGGCCTTTTGGCATCAACATCTAGTACCTTGTGTAATCCCTGTTGAATGAGCAGATCCCTCATCCTTCTTTGCCATGTTGAGAAACCACTATCTTCGTTGAATTTTGCTACCTCGTACTTTACTACGGAAATTTTGTTTTTCACCGAGTATAGTACTACCGACTGTATTGGTAAAAAAGAATTTCACAANTAATGGAGTTTATTTCATGTGTAGGTGAAGTGGAGATGGAAACGGGGCTAAAAGGATGCAAATACGTCAAAAATACGCAAAAGGAGATGCCCGGGCGATAGCCGGGCATTTGCCCCCTAAAGCCTGGCACCCCCTGGCGTTAGGGGGGCATTAGGGCCATAAAGCCAGCCCCCCCCCCCGGCGTTAGGGGGGCGTTAGAGCCCAAACGCCAGGGGTCCCCAGTTTC
>ML384523.1:28076-129623 GCA_005239525.1 Nicotiana knightiana | reverse complement strand
TATATATATATATATATATATATATATATACAGACCAGCAACCAAAATAAATACTACGTGTGTGCCAGGAACTAGTGTCACAAGTCCTACGGGCATACTAACAGAATATACAAAACATAATATACAATCCCACTGTCTGAAAGAAATAGACGGGAAATAAATAAAAGAAAACTCCATGGTGCTACCGAGGATCGTCAGGAGAAGCAGGTCACCGTGAATTCGGGTCCAACTAAGATCAGAATCGAGCTCCGGCCTGATAACCAGATGCACCAGCCTAATAACCTGTACAATTAAATACAGAAGTGCAGCATTAGTACATAAAACAAATATGTACCCAGTGAGTATCTCGCCTAACCTCGCAGAGGTAGTGACGAGAGGTAGACGTGATACTTACTAGGGTCATTATTTCTAAATAACATGATTTAATGGGAACTAGGCAGGAATAGCAGTCGTAGATATCACAAAGATATAAATTATCAAGTATAGTTGCATTTACCTTTGCATATCAAATTTCACTAGCATATAATGTATTAAATTCCCTTATTAACATGAACCAGTTTATACAATTATAACTAATTCCCAGTAAATGATATAGCACATAATAGGCCGGAAGCGTACGGCCGAAACGTCGCGAAAATAAATGTGCACTGCCGAGGGTCGAACGGCTCGAACCATAGATGCATCTATTACCCCGCTCGCGAATCGAACATGCGACGCGGTTGACATAATAGTAGGGCTATTCCGCTCACGAATCATACATGTGACGTGGTGCCGTATACATACATAAAATTATCAATTTTTTAAGGAATTAACAGAGATTATTCTTTAAGGCAAGAACTTAAGCAATACATCATGGAACACAACTTCCTAATATTCTTATGCCAAATCAAGGATAATAAACAATTCAGAGTACGTTTAGGAATACATGTAAAGCACATATCGGCATGCTCGTGAGTCCTAGAACTACCCAACATAAAATAGTAGTAGCTACGCATGGACTCTCGGCACTTCGTGCGTGCGTAGCCCCCGCAAATATGGACATGCAATTATTTATAATCAACTATGGGACAATTCCCTCTTACAAGGTTAGAAAGGAAACTCACCTCGTGATGAATCTACTCCCCAGACCAAGAACGCGCCCGAAACTCTGAACTCTACACCCGAGGACTCGAAACTAGCCAAATGTTATACAAATTCATCAATTTATGCTCAACGTATGGAAATCCTCCTACTACTAAATCAAATTCGCCATTCTTGAAGAAATCCTAAAATCCAACCCCAGGCCCGCATGCTCGGATTCCAAAAATTCTGAAGGAAACACTCGCCCACAGCCTAAGGATAATTAATATACGATTTTTACTTAATTTCATAGCTAATTCACGGGTAAATTTTCAAATTATCGAAAGCCCTAGGTTACTACCAAATTCTTGATTTTTCACTAATTAGGTGATTAAATTCAACTAGGAAATCATGCATTAACAAGTTTTGAGATGAAATTTACTTACCTTCTAGGGGTTGGGTCGTTGAGTCCTTTTCCCAACCTCTCAAAGTGTTTAATGGAGGAAAGAGTGAAGAAAATAATGAAGAATCCTGTATTTAAGAAACACACTGTCTGGCAGTGTTTCCGCACCTGCGGTCTCGCACCTACGAGCAAAGGCTCGCACCTGCGGAAATGGACGAGGAAGCCTGGGCCCGCACCTGCAGAGTGGAGACCGTACCTGCGGCTCCTCTCCGGCGGAACTTTGTCCGCACCTACGAGAAATGGCCTGCCCGCTGGGGGTTGCACCTGCGAGGCTGGGACCACAGGAGCGGTCCCGCACTTGCGATTGGGCAACCGCACCTGCGGTCAATACCAGAACAGGTGCACCAGCAGCTATTTCAGCTGGTTTTTGGCCTCGTGTGGTGTCAGGGAGGCACCTGGGCCCACTCGAGCCCCCGTCCAAATATACCAACAAGTCCCAAATCATAACACAGACTCGCTCGAGCCTTCGGGACACCCAAAACAATGCTAAAACTCAAAATCACACCTCAAAACCCCTAGAACCAAACTTAGAAACTTTAAGTTTTCTAAACTTCGCTAACAACGCGCCGAACCGACCTATACTACTCGGAATGAAACCAAATTTTGCAGGCAAGTCATAAATGACATAACGGAAATATTCCCAATCTCGGAATTCTGTTCGGAACCTCGATAACACAAAAACATGTCCCAAACCACAATAGGAACTTAAGGAACTTCTTATTTCAATATTGGGCGCCGAAACGCTCCTGGGTCATCATAAACCCATTCAGAACATACGCGCAGGTCCGAAATCATCATGTGAAGCTACCAGAACCGTCGAAACTTGATTCTGAGGTAGTTTACCCAAAATGTTGACCAAAGTCAAACTTGGCCTTCAAGGCCAACCTGAAGGAACCAAGTGTTCCAATATTGCTCTAAATACTTCTGAATCCCGGACCACCTGCCCCCGCAAGTCATAAATCATAATAAGCCGCTATGGGAAGTTTCATTTAAGGGAACGGGGTCCGATAACGCAAAATGACCGGTCGGATCGTTACACATCTGGTTACCAATCCGGAGCATGTTCCTGATTTCTGAGGCAGAGGTTCCACGGTGAGTTGCTTCTTTGGATGTAGCAGCACGTTGGATTCTTTTCCCTTTTTGCTTATTATATCTATTCTAGTTCAGACAGTTGGGTAGATGTATTCTTTGGTTCATTCTACTAGATGCCCGTATACTTGTGACAGTAGTTCCTGGCACACACACTGGTAGACTATTCTTTTGGGGATGTAATTATGTAAATCCGGCTTCTTTGATCATCTCAGTTAAATTTGTCTTTGATATTTGTTATTTTCACATACTCAGTGATTGAAATTTAGGTTTGGTTAGAAATGGATTTTATAAATTAAACGGAACTCATTAGATGAATTGTGTTGGCTTGCCTAGCATCGGTATTGGGCGCCATCACGACCTAGACTAGAATTTGGGTCGTGATAACATGGTAACAGAGCAATTAGTTCACGTAGGACTCACAAGTACTGGGAAAACCTAATAGAGTCCTGTGGATCGGTACAGAGACGTCTGTATTTATCTTCGGGAGGCTATAGGGTTATAGGAAATTTCTCTTCATTCATCTTCTATCGTGCAGTTGATGGTGTACTAAATTTCACTCTTCTATTCTCTCACAGATGATGAGGACACGTACAACTGACATTCCAGACCCGGGATCCCCCCACCCCATTGGTAGAGGTCGAGGAAGAGGTCGGGGGAGGGCACCGGCCCGAGGTAGAAGGCGAGGGCATCCCAGAGCTGCCCTAGTTGAACCACCCGCGGATCCAGCAGAGGATACTATCATTGAGGAGCAGGGTGAGGTGCCCGCAGCAGATTCTGCCCCGGTGGATTTCATGAAAGCGTCGGGATTTTAGGAGGTCATGGGCCGTATGATGTGGTTCATGGACACTATGACCCAGGCTGGTTCATTTCCAGCAGGCCGGCCACATCTCAGGAGGGAAGGGGAGCACAGACCCCTACTGCCTAAGCCCTAGTACATGCAACTACGGTTTATTAGACTCCGAGTACCCTACCCACGGGCGGGGCCCAGCCAGTTACAGCAGTGGTACCTAAGCCCCGACCAGTTGCGGACGTTGATCCTTAGAAGTTATTAGAGAGATGGACTAGACTTCACCCTCCTCTCTTCGGGGATGAGCGTCATGAGAATACTTATGATACTTCCTACTGACGCAGAGAGAGTGCGGATGTTTGTAGCACGGTTGCACTCTGGTATTAGGTCCAACATAGACTGAGAGGTGGAGATGGGGACTCCTTATCAGCTAGTGGTGGAGATCACTCGTAGGATTGAGGGATACTATTTGAGGAGTATAGAGCAGGGACAGCAGGATAAGAGGGCTCGATTTTCTAGAGATATTAGAGGTCATCCGGCTAAGGGAAGAGGTAAATTTGGGAGGGGCCAGCCCAGCAGGCCCCCATATTTAGCACCACCACCTCCTCGAGGTGCTCCAGCAAGGCCTTATTTCAGTGCGATGCCGGAGAGTTCTTATCGCCCACCAGCTATTCAGGGTTCCTCCGGCGGGTTTTCTGGTCATCAGGGTTCTTTCAGCGCCTATTTCAGTGCCATGCCAGAGAGTTCATAACGTCCCCCAGCCATTAACTGTTCCCGGTGGTTATTCCAGCTACCAGGGCTAGTCTTCAAGGCAGGAGTCTATGGTACCGAGGGGTTGTTACGAGTGTGGGGATCCAAGTCACATGAAGAGGTTTTTCCCAGGCTTCGGGGCAAGGCAGTGCAGCAGGATCATCAGCCTATGGTTTCAGCACCAGCGATCCGGCCACCCAGAGGTGGAGGAGAGGTTGGTAGGGGTCGTCCCAAAGGCGGAGGGCAGGCAGAGAGAGTGTAGTTAGCTTCTGTTTAGTCAGGTGTATGCCAGCCAGCCGACGCTATAGCCAGATTCTATGCTTTTCCGGCCAGACCAGATGTATTGGCCTTAGATGCAGTTATCACAGGTATTATCTCCGTCTGCGGCAGGGAGGCTTCAGTATTATTTAATCCAGTTTCTACCTATTCATATGTATCTTATCGGTTTTCTCGTTTCTTGGATGTTCCTCGTGAGTCCTTGGGTACTCCTTACTCCTGTGGGCGATTCTGTGGTTGTGGACCGAATCTATCGGTCCTATGTGGTCACATTTTGTGTGTTCGACACTAGAGAGGACCTCTTCTTACTTGATATGACTTATTTTGAGGTCATCCTAGGCATGGATTGGTTATCTCCTTATCATGACATTCCTGATTTCCATGCCAAGACTGTTACTTTAGCCATGCCTGAGTTGCCGAGATTGGAGTTGAGAGGTTCCTCAGTTAGTGCAACTAGTAGGGTTGTTTCTTTTCTGAAGGCTCGACGCATGGTCGAGAAGGGTTGTTTCGTTTATCTTTCTTATGTGCGGGACACCACCGCAGAGTCTCCGACGATTGATTCAGTACCAGTGGTTCAGGAGTTTGTCGATGTGTTTCCTTCAGACCTTCTAGGCATGCCACCAGATCGTGATATTGATTTTTGCATTGACTTAGATCCAGGCACCCAGCCTATATCTATTACACCATACCGTATGGCTCCGAAGGAATTTAAAGAATTGAAAGAATCGCTTGAGGAGTTGCTAGCTAAGCGATTTATGAGACCTAATGTATCACCTTGGGGTGCTCCAGTGTTATTTGTGAAGAAGAAGGATGGGACCATGTGGATGTGTATTGACTACCGCCAGTTGAACAAAGTTACCATCAAGAACAAGTACCCGTTACCGCGCATCGATATTTTGTTTGACCAGTTGTAGGGTACTAGGGTATTTTCCAAGATTGACTTGAGATCGGGGTACCATCAGCTCAGGATTCGGGACTCGGATGTTCTGAAGAATGCCTTTCGTACTAGATATGGTCATTATGAGTTCCTGTGATGTCCTTTAGCTTGACTAATGCCCCAGCAGCATTTATGGATTTGATGAACAAGGTGTCCAGGCCTTATATTGATTCTTTTGTTATTGTCTTCATTGATGACATCTTGATCTACTCATGCAGCCTAGGGGAGCACGACTAGCATTTGCGAGTAGTACTTCAGACATTGCGAGAGCAGAAGCTATATGCTAAGTTCTCCAAGTGTGAGTTTTGGCTAGAGTCAGTGGCATTCTTAGGGCATATTGTATCGGGAGAGGGTATTAAGGTGGATCCTAAGAAGATTGAGGCGGTTTAGAGTTGGCCACACCCCACTTCAGTGACCGAGATCAGGAGTTTCCTGGGGTTAGCAGGTTATTATCGCCGATTTGTGCAAAGTTTTTCGTCCATTGCAGCACCTTTGACTAAATTCACCCAGAAGGGTGCTCCTTTCTGTTGGTCCGATGATTGTGAGGAAACCTTTCAGAAGCTCAAGACAGCTCTGACCACAACACCGGTTCTAGTGTTGCCTTCCAGTTCGGGGATGTATACAGTTTATTGCGACGCCTCATGCGTCATCTTGGGGTGTGTTTTATGCATGGGGGTCGATTTATTGTGTATGCTTCACGTCAGCTGAAGATACATGAGAAGAACTATGTCGTGCACGATTTGGAGTTGGTAGCGATTGTTCATGCTCTTAAGATTTGGAGGCATTTTGTATGGAGTGTCCTGTGAGGTTTACACCGACCACCGCAATTTACAGCGCTTGTTCAAGCAAAGGGATCTTAATTTGAGGCAGCGTAGGTGGCTTGAGTTGCTGAAGGACTATGACATCACCATTCTTTATCATCCCGGCAAGGCGAATGTGGTCGCAGATGCCATAAGCAGGAAGGCGGAGAGTATGGGTAGCTTGGCATTCATTTCAGTGGAGGAGAGGCCACTAGATTTGGACATTAAGTCTTTGGCTAACAGACTTGTGAGGCTGGATATTTCAGAGCCCAGCCGAGTTCTTGCATGTGTTGTTGCTCAGTCTTCATTATTGGGACAGATCAAGGCTCGGCAATTTGATGATCCGCATTTGGAAATTCTCAAAGTGACATACTACAAGGTGGTGCAAGGGAGGTTTCTATTGGCGAGGATGGTGTTTTGCGACTTCAGGGTCGCCTATGTGTTCCTAATGTCGATGGCTTGAGGGAGAGGATTCTAGAGAAGGCACACAGTTCATAGTATTCTATTCATCCAGGTGCTACGAAGATGTATCGCGACCTGAGGCAGCATTATTGGTGGCGGTGAATGAATAAGGACATAGTGGAGTATGTGTCTAGGTGCCTAAATTGCAAGCAGGTTAAATATGAGCACCAGAGGCCAGGAGGCCTACTTCAGCAAATGACTATACCTGAGTGGAAATGGGAGTGCATCACTATGGACTTCGTAGTTGGGTTGCCACGGACTTTGCGGAAGTTCGATGCGATCTGGTTATTGTTGACAGGTTGACCAAGTCGGCACACTTCATACCTGTAGCCACTACTTATACTTCAGAGAGATTGGCCCAGATTTACATTGGGGAGATAGTTCGGTTGCACGGTGTGCCTATGTCCATCATATCAGATAGAGGTCCCCAATTCACTTCGCATTTCTGGAGAGCCGTACAGAGTGAGTTGGGCACCCGTGTAGAGCTCAGCACTGCATTTGATCCACAAACCGATAGGCAGTTGGAGCGGATAGTTCAGATATTGGAGGACATGCTTAGAGCATGTGTGATAGACTTTCGAAGACAGTGGGATCAGTTCTTGCCCTTGGCCGAGTTTGCTTACAACAACAATTATTAATCCAGCATTGAGATGGCTCCGTTTGAGGCTTTATATGGTCGGCGATGTCATTCCCCCATCGGGTGGTTTGAGCCTGACGAGGCTAAGTTATACGGCACTGATTTGATAAAGAATGCCTTGG
The DNA here is from genome assembly GCA_005239525.1 of Nicotiana knightiana. Classification (NCBI taxonomy): domain Eukaryota; kingdom Viridiplantae; phylum Streptophyta; class Magnoliopsida; order Solanales; family Solanaceae; genus Nicotiana; species Nicotiana knightiana. The sequence continues at coordinate 122,238 of ML384523.1, read as the reverse complement.
AAAGGGTACTGATTCAGGAGAGACTTCGCACGGCACAGTTCTGACATGAGAGTTACGCGGATCAGAAGGCGTGTGATGTATCATTTATGGTTGGCGAGAAGGTTCTCTTAAAAGTCTCACCGATGAAGGGTATTATGAGATTCGGGAAGAATGGTAAGTTGAGCCCCAGATTTATAGGCCCATTTGAGGTGTTGAGGCGAGTTGGGGAGGTTTCTTATGAGCTCACTTTACCTCCCAGCTTATCAGGAGTTCATCCATTTTTTCATGTGTCTATGCTCTGGAGGTACCACGCCGACCTATCTCATGTGTTAGACTTCAGTACCATTCAGCTAGATGAGAGCATGGGCTACAAGGAAGAGACTATTGCCATTGATGATAAACAGGATCAACAGTTGAGGTAAAGATTTCCGCAATGAAAGTCCAGTGGAGGGGCCAACCAGTCGAGGAGGCGACTTGGTAGTCCGAGGAGGACATGTGGAGCCGATATCCACATCTATTAAGCACTCCAGGTATGATTCTAGACTCGTTCGGGGACGAACGTTTGTTTAAGAGGTGGAGAATGTAATGACCCGACCGGTCATTTTGCTTTTTATAACCCTGTACCCTTAAATAAGACTTCCCGTACTTTCTTTTATTGATTTAGGACTTGGGGGAATGGTTGGTTCGGGATTTGGAAGGGTTTGGGTTGGAATTGGAACACTTGGTTCCTTAAGGCTATCCTAGAAGGCGAAGTTTGACTTCGCTAAATATTTTGAGAAAACAATCTCGAAATTGAGATTTGACGGTTCCAATAGGTTTGTATGATGATTTCGGACTTGGGCGTATGTTCGTAACGGTTTCGGATGACCGAGAGGGTTTCGACGCCAAATAGTGAAAATTTGATTCTTTAAGTTCTATAATTTTGGGTTGGAACGTGTTTTGGTGATATCGAGGTCCAAACAGAATTGTGAGACCGAAAATAGTTCTCTAATGTCATTTGAGACTTGCACGCAAAATTTGGTATCAATCCCAAGTGGTATAAGTACGTTTCGGCACGTTGGAATAGATTGAAGAACTTAAAGTTCATAAGTTTGATTCAAATGGTTTTAGGGTGTAATTCTTAGTTTTGATGTTATTTCGGTGTCCCGATCGCACGAGCAAGTTCATATAGTGTTGTTGGACTTGTGTGAGTATTCGGAGTGGAGCCCCGACGGCTCGGGTGAGTTTCAGACGTGCGTTAGGAGTGAAAACACTCCAGTTTTTCTGGTGTTCTTGGCTACTATTGCAGGCCTCGCAAATGTGAGGATTTGTTCACATTTGCGAACTCGCATTTGCAATGAAGGCTTCGCAAAATCAAAGAAGCCTGAGCTGGGCAGCGGTCGCATTTGCGACATTTTGTTCGTATTTGCAAACCCAGTAGAAGAGAGCCCAAGTTCGCATTTGCGATGATATTATTGCATTTGCGACTTCGTATTTGCGAACATGATGTTGCAAATGCGACATCAGAGGCCTGGACACGGCTTTTAAAAAGGGACTTAGCCATTTATTTCATTTCAATTCTACACTTAGGCGATTTTCAGAGCTTTTGGAAGAAGTCTTTCACTTAGAACTTTGAGGTAAGTAATTTCTATACAACATGAGTTAAATACATAGATTATGGGTAGATTAACATGCAAGGATTAGTGAAAATCAAGAGTTTAGATGAAAACCTAGGGTTTTGATAAAAATGGAGTTTTACTACGGAATTTGTTATGGAATCTAGTAAAAATCACATGTTCTTGATCCTAAGGTTATGGGTAACGATTTTCTTTAAAATTTTACGGAATCCGGGCACGTGGGCCCGGGGGTAGATTCTAGAAATCTTGTGATTTGGGATGGGAAATCACTCTAATAGTGGAAGTATGATCTTTTGAGCCTATATTGACTGGTTTTTACCTTATTTGAATAGTTTTGGATCGTTTGGCTCCGGTTTTAGGGCGTGAACGCATTCTTGAGTTTGGAAGTAAGCCTTGGGACAAGGTAAGTCTCCTTTCTAACATTGTAAGAGGGAAATCTCCCCGTAGGTGATCTTCTATGATATATGAATATTGTGGGGGACTACATACTCACGAGGTGATGAGGGTCAGTACGTGGTGACTGTTCTTGTTATGTCCGGGTAGTTTAGGTGCACACCATGCTTTCTGAATATTGTTTATTTAGTTCATGCGCTAATTGTATTAGGTGGAATTTATTTCAAGATCCTAAGAATTTGAAAGTTTCAAGTAAATTATTATTTTAAAGGAATTGAGGAAGAAGAGAAATATATTGTGTTTATGTTGGACCGCTTCACAATTATATTCCGCGAGCAGAGTGATTCCTTCCAATACTCTCATGGGAGCGGGTTGTTCTCCTAGGCAGGTTAATATATGCATCTATGGTTCGCGTCGTTCGACTCTTCGGCAGTGGACATTTATTATTTTGTTGGATCGGGTCGTACGTCCTCGGCAATATATGCGCATGCTATCTGTTTGGCGCTTTCCCGTGATTTTTGGACTGTTAAAATGCCCAGAAATATAAATTGTCAATTGAAATGACAAGGATTTACGTATTTTTATAATTATAGAAAATCTTGTGGTTTCCTGTTATTTTTCTGCTATTTTGCCTTGATATCCATGCTTACTCACATGCTTAAGTATATTGTTTGTCCCTAGTAAGTGTCAAGTTGACCGTTCGTCACTACTTCTTCGAGGTTAGACTGGATACTTACTGGGTACATAATGTTTATGTACACATGCTACGCTTATGTACTTAATTGTACAGGTTCTGAGGCAGGTGCATCTGGTTACCAGTCCGGAGCACGTTCTTGATTTCTGAGGCAGAGGTTCCACGGTGAGCTGCTTCTCTTGATGTCGTTCAGCAGCATGTTGGAGTCTTTTCCCTTTTTGCTTATTCTGTCTATTCTAGTCCAGACAGTAGGGTAGATGTATTCTTTTATTCATTCTACTAGATGTCCGTATACATGTGACACTAGTTCCTGGCACACACATTGGTAGACTATTCTTTTGGGGATGTAATTATGTAAATCCGGCTTCTTTGATCATTTTAGTTAAATTTGCCTTTGATATTTGTTATTTTTACATGCTCAGTGATTGAAATTAAGGTATGGTTAGAAATGGGTTTTTTAAATTAAACGGAACTCACTAGATGAATTGTGTTGGCTTGCCTAGCATCGGTGTTGGGCGCCATCACGACCTAGACTAGAATTTGGGTCGTGACACCAGTGTTGGCAATCAGTGCAAAAAACGTGGAGATTCAGTTCAATATGAGTGGCCGGAGTTGATAGGAGTTGAAATCATGAAAGCCAAAGCCATCGTAGAAAGCACAAATCCTAATGTTACTGGCGTTGTACTTACAGTTGATTGTGTTGTTACACAGGACGTGTGTTGCAATCGTGTGTGGCTTTGCCCCGATGACCATGGTCTTGTAAAAGTCAAGCCAAAGGTTGGGTCATAGAGGAATTAGATCTAATTTTAGATTAAAACTATCATTCTCGGTCTTGAAATATATTATGTAAAAGTCTTTTTATTTTCGAATAATATAATATGGATCTGATTTTAATCTAAAAGAGAGACATGAATAAATAAGAAATGAGAAGAAAAAAAATCTAATAGCAATCGAACGTTAAATATATATGATATTCACAATATCAACACTATAATTAGGCTATATTGTAGAACGTTCAGGAGTATAAGAAAAATTCCTTCATAAAAATTTATTTTATTTTAAAAGAATATAATAATATCTCTAACTTACAGGAAGAAATGAAATCATTCAATTAAAAAACATAAAAGATATATAGCTTCGAATTCTTTAGCAAAGGTAAAGAAAAAGTAAGAAATAAATAAGTATAACGAGAAAAAAAAATTAGGGAATACTTTTACATTAGTGTATAACTCTGTTGTCCACTAAAGAGACCCTAGAATCCCATTCTTCATCTTTATTTTTCTTGATAAAATAAGAAGGCAAAAAGTAGTCCGTTGCTATTTTCGTCAGATAATTCGACGAAATACTTTTACTCTATGCGACATGTTACCAAACGACTTATTAAAGATGAGTCAACTCATTTCATTTTTCGTAACTTTATTTTATGATCATGGATATATGCGTATAACATTCTATGTATGTATATAAGATCAAAATTTAGTTGAATCTCAATTCTTTATGTCAATTTTTTTATCAAAGGATCGAGCACTTAGAGCAGATTAAAGTGAAATCAAGATTTTGATAGCAACATAAACTTTCAGAGTCAAGGATCTTGAAGAGCTATTCTGTAACGTGTAAGTAATTATACCTTTATTGCGTAGATGTATAATCAAAAAGAACAAAACCAGATAACACAAGGAGAATGAAATAGTTTAATCCGCATAATAAAGTATACCTGTGTTGGTACAAGAACAAATTTTTGCCTTTTCTATTAGTAGACTAAATTGATAGCACATTGTTAGTATTTGTTCATTTTCCCTATATGTTAAAATGATAACATTCTTTTATATTTTTCAGCTGCTTTTTACTTATTTATACATGTATAAGTGAAAGAATAAGATGTAGGAACGAGCTGATGTTAAACCAATTGTTTCCACAACTACAAGAATATCCTTTTCTGATCGTAAAAAATCGACAAACTTGCTCGATCAAAACACCGATGAGAAAAACAGCCGATTTAACCAAAATTTGCAAATTCTATATTTTTCAAATCGTTAATAAACCAACCGAAAAAGATCTATTTTTCACTTGAAAAACTCAAAAAAAAAATATTTGTTTACATTCGATAAGTATTTTTAACCGGGAAAAACTATTTTGAAGCAGCCGACCAAAATATTCAATTGTTATAACAAATAACTAAAATTCTTTTTGGAAAATTGACCGACTCGGTCCATCTGGTATTTAAAATAAACACTTAGAAATTCTCTCTAAATCGACTGCAATAGCTGGTTAATTTGTAACAACCCAATAGTCATTGTAACGACCCGGTCGAGCGTTTCGTAAATTTGAATCCCCTTCCCCTATTTGATGCTTCTTGCATGTGTATTTATTGTTATGTCACTTACCGGGATGGTTGGTTTAGTTTCGGGGAGTTATGGATTAAAGTGGGATACTTAGTCCTTTGGTTGGAGGCTTAAGTTATAAGGGTTGACCGGAGTTTGATTTGGTGTAGATGACCTTGGAAAGATGTTTTGATGGTTCCAACAGGTTCGTATGTTAATTTTGGACTTAGGCGTATGTCCGGATTTTGATTTGGAGGTTTCTAGGTTGATGTGGTTCTATTTAGTGAAAGTTGAAAACTTGAAAGCTTGGAAGGTTCATAGGTTTGATTGAGAGTTGACTTTGATGACATCGGGTTCGTATTATGGTTCCGGGAGTTGGAATAGGTCCGTTGTGTTATTTGGAACTTGTATGCAAAATTTGACGTCATTCTGAGTTGTTTAGGCATGTTAGGCGTAAGTTTTGAATTTGGATATTTGAGTTAGTTGCTTAGGCTTAAAAAGTGGTACAATTCATAGTTTTGATGTTGTTGGATATGATTTGAATCCTTGAGTAGGTCTAGGTTATGTTTTGGAATTGGTTGGTGTGATTGGACGGGTCCCAGGGGTCTCGGGTGTATTTCTAGGTGGTTTCAGACCATTTTCCTTAGTTTTGAATCAAGTGTCTTTCGGTGTGCTGGTGTTCAATGCGATTGCAGAAAGAAAATCGCGATCGCAGAGGGTGTTTGGCGGCTGTCATCTATATGGGGGTTTGGACCTAACATGATACGTTTTACGATGAGGCAAAAACAACTTAAGACTACTCTAGTTGAACCGTGCATTAACTTAGTTGACTCGAATGTTAGAAGGGATCTATCAAAGACATATACTTATTTCTTAGATGTATTTGTTAGTGAAATCAAGAACTCACTTGATTCAGAGTCATATCCGACTGTAGTCTCCTTACGCAGCAAGATTTCAGAAGGGAAAACTTGTAATGTTAGTTTTTCACCATCTAAAAGATGGCACAATTACCATATGGCAAGATTGTTGCACAAGATTGTTGAGAAACTTTGACTTTCTCTAAGGAGTTATATAATGGAATTCAAAAGTACATGCAAACTCAAGTTAGATGCTATTATTTTGGAAGAAGTTACTTTACATAGAATTAAAGAGGGTACCAACCTACTATATCATTTTAAGATCAGCCATCTTTAGATGCTATTATTTTGGAAGGGTTAAATATGTTTGAAAATTAGTCATCTTTAGTGAACACACAAACATGTTAAGATCAATAGAGACTCTAATACTCGTTGTTAGAAACTCAAAGCAAAACTAAAGAAAGAATCCAAAGAGTTCGAATGAAGACTCATTGTATGCTTCATTGGGATAATTTTAAAGTAGAATTGTCCATTACTAAATATAGGTAACAAAAGGAAATAAAGTAAAATTATTTCCAAAGAGTAAATAAATTTACATTTTTATTACTAAATTAAAAGAAAATGAAAATTCTTAAAAGAAGGAAATTATGTTACTTTGCTTATAAATCCTACACCAAAAGAAAGTAAATTAAGAATTATTATTCCTAAACTAAAAGAAGATAAATGTTCTTCCATTAATGTAGATCCTAAATTAGAAGAAACATAACTATCTTATAATATCTCTAATTGTGTTTTAATAGTATTATTATTACACAAATCTTGATTATATTATATTTAATCCTAATATAATTACTAAAATTCTCTCACCATTGTTTTATGGCCCTATAAAATGTGAAGTTCTTCCATTAACATAACATCACAAACAACTTAAACATGGAGAGAAATATAGTCCGTTTTCTTCTTGGCTTTTTATTTATTTCTCACTTTACGATTTTAATCCAATCAAAAATTCCATACCCTCCTTGTGAGATATGCTCCTGTATTGGAAATTAGTGCAAAATATGAGTGGCCGGAGTTGATAGGAGTTGAGATCATGAAAGCCAAAGCCATCATAAAAAGCAAAAATCCTAATGTTACGGGCGTTGTACTTACAGTTGATTGTGTTGTTACACAGGACGTGTGTTGCAATCGTGTGTGGCTTTGCCCCGATGACCATGGTCTTGTAAAAGTCAAGCCAAAGGTTGGGTCATAAAGGAATTAGATCTAATTTTAGATTAGAATTATCATTCTCGGTCTTGAAATATATTATGTAAAAGTCTTTTTATTTTCAAATAATGTCATATGGATCTAATTTTAATCTAAATGAGAGACATGAATAAATAAGAAATGAGAAGAAAAAAAATCTAACAGCAATCGAACGTTAAATATATATGATATAATATCAACACTATCATTAAGCTATATTGTAGAACGTCCGAAGTATAAGAAAAATTCCTACATGAAAATTTATTTTTTAAAAGAACATAATAATATCTCGAACTTACAGTAAGAAATGAATCATTCAATTAAAAAATAAAAGATATATAGCTTCTAATTCTTTAGCAAAGGTAAAGAAAAAGTAAAAAACAAATAAGTATAACGAGAAAAAAAATTTATGGAATACTTTCATATTAGTATATAACTCTGTTGTCAGCTAAAGAGACCCTAGAATCCCATTCTTCATCTTTATTTTTCTTGATAACATTAGACGAAGGCAAAAAGTAGTTCATTGTTATTTTCGTCAGATAATTCGACGAAATACTTTTACTCTATGCGACATGTTACAAAACGACTTATTAATGATGAGTCAACTCATTTCATTTTTTGTAACTTTCTTTTATGATAATGGATACATGCGTATAACATTCTATGTATGAATATAAGATCAAATTTTAGTTGAATCTCAATTTTTATGTGAATTTCTTTATCGAAAGATCGAGCACTTGGAGCAGATCAAAGTGAAATCAAGGTTTTAATAGTAACATAAACCCTCAGAGTCAATGCTCTTGAACAGTTATTCTATAACATGTAAGTAATTATACCTTTTTTGTTGCGCTTAGATGTATAATCAAAAAGAACAAAACCAGATAACACAATGAGAATGAAATAGTTTAATCCGCATAACATATTATACATGTGTTGGTAGAAGAAATTTTTTTTGCCTTTTCTATTAGTAGACTAAATTGATAGCACATTGTTAGTATTTGTTCATTTTCCCTATATGTTAAAATGATAACATTCTTTTATATTTTTTCAGCTGCTTTTTACTTATTTATACATGTATAAGTGAAAGAATAAGACGTAGGAACAAGCTGATGTTAAACCAATTGTTTCCACAACTAAAAGAATATCCTTTTCCGATCGTAAAAAATCGACAAACTTGTTCGGTCACACCAATGAGAAAAATGACCGATCTAACCAAAATTTGCAAATTTTATATTTTTCAAATCGTTAATAACCAACCGAAAAAGATCTATTATTTACCTGAAAAAACTCAGGAAAAATATTTTTTTACATTCGATAAGTATTTTTAATCGGGAAAAACTATTTTCAAGCAGCCGACCAAAATATTCAATTGTTATAACAAATAACTAAAATTCTTTTTTGGAAAATCGACCGACTCGGTCCATCTGGTATTTAAAATAAACACTTAGAAAATTCTCTCTAAATCGACTGCAATGGCTGGTTAATTTGTAACAACCCAATTAGTCGTTGTAACGACCCAACCGAGCGTTTCGTAAATTTGAGCCCCCTTCCCCTATTTGATGCTTATCGCAAGTGTATTTGTTGTTATGTGACTTGTCGGGATGGTTGGTTTGGTTTCGGGGGAGTTATGGATTAAATTGGGATACTTAGTCATTTGGTTGGAGGCTTAAATTATAAGGGTGGACCGGAGTTTGATTTTTGTGTAGATGACCTCGGAAGGGTGTTTTGATGGTACCAACAGGTTCATATGTTGATTTTAGACTTAGGTGTATGTCCAAATTTGGATTTGGAGGTTTCTAGCTTGATGTGGTTCTATTTGGTGAAAGTTGAAAACTTGAAAGTGTAATGATCTGATCGATCGTTTTGAGAATTTAAGTTATGTTCGGTCGCATTTGATCTTGAGCTGCTTCGTATGGTGATTTTGGGCTTAGGCGTACGTCCAGATTTGGTTTTGGAGATATCGGAGTTGAAATGCGATTTCGAGAGATGGAACATCTCCGTTATATCATTTGGGACTTATCTACAAAGTTTGACGTTATTTCGGGTTGGCTTGATAGGTTTTGGCACGTTATTTGTAACGATGCAGCCAGTCGTTCAGAGAGTTATAGCTCCGTTTCTCCCATTTCTGCTTCTTTATGAGTTGTTCAGCTCTATTATATTGTGTCGGGATGGTTGATTAGGGTTCGGAGTGGTCTTGGAGTGGAATGAGACACTTAGTCTCTTATTTAGGAGTTTAAGTTGGAAAAAGTCAACCGGATGTTGACTTATGAGTAACCGGTCTCGGATTTGGATTTTTATGGTTCGATTAGCTCCATTAGGTGATTTAGAACTTAGGAGTACGTCCGGAATGTAATTTGGAGGTCTGTGGTAGAATTAGGCTTGAATTAGCAAAAGTTAGAAATTTGGCGATTTTGGTCGGCAGTGGAAAAATTAGATATCGGAGTCGGAATAGAATTTCGGAAGTTGGAATAGGTTCTTACTGTCATTTCTCATGTGTGTGCAAAATTTTAGGCTATTCGGACAAGGTTTGATTGGTTTCGGCGTCATTTGCGGAATCGTGAACTTTAGAAGCCCTTAGGCATGAATCCGAGGTAATTTGATATTTTGGTGTTGTTTTGCGTGATTCTTAGGTTCGACTAAGTTTGAATGATGTTATAGGACGTGTTGGTGTGGTTAGTTGAGGCACCGAGGGCCTCGGATGTGTTTCAGATGGTTAACGGATGAGTTTAGTTGTTGAAAAAGCTGCTGATGTTGCTGGTGTTGGGTCTCTGGGGAGTGCGGACCGCACAAAATTGGTGCGAACCGCGATAGGATTTCGCGGTCAGCGGTGAAGGCTGGCGCGGATCGCATAAGCTTGGTTGCGACCGCTGGAGATGGGGAACTTCGCGGCCGCGGTGGGAAATTCGCGGACCGCGGTTAGGCGTGCGCGGGGGCGCTGAAAGTTGGCGGACCGCGTAGTGAGGATATGAGGGATGCACTATAAATACAAGGTTCAGGGTTTTATTTCACATTTTCACCTAAGTAGCTTGGTTTGTGGTGATTTTTCGAAGGTTTTTCAAGGAATTCATCGGGGTAAGTGATTTTAACTCGGATTTGGCTAATATACATGAATATATCAATGATTTCATCATTCGATTAGTACTTTAGGGTGAAAATTTGGGGAAATATGTAGAAACTTCAAAAATTGGAATTTTTAGAGTTGAATGTCGATTCGAAGTCGGATTTAGATAAATATGGTATGGTTGGACTCGTGAGTGAATGGGTTTCCTAGTTTTGTGAATTTCATCCGATTTTGAGACGTGGCCCAGGGGGTCGGGTTTGATCGAATTTGGGATTTTTGTTTTAATTTGATAATTTTCTGCGGGATTCATTCCATTAGCGTATATTGATGATAATGTATTGGTTTTGGTTATATTCGGAGCGTTTGGTGGCCGAGTCAAGCGACAAAGGCATCCCGGAGTAGGATTATATGATGTTAAGGTAAGTAACAGTTTTAACTTTGGAATTGAGGGTATAAACCCGGAGAAATTGATATCATGTGACTGCTTGGAGGTGATACCCATGCTAGGTGATGGGCGTGTGGGTGTACGCTGTGAGGGATTGAGACTTGGTCCGTCCTATGAGGCTGTGAGGCCTAATAGCCTTTATTTGTGTTTATGTGCATTCTTGTCTGCTAGAACTTGACTGCCTTCATGTAATAAATCATGCTTAGGCTATATACCTGCTCATGGTAGTTACACCTAGTCGTAGCGATTCTTGTCATGTTTACCTCAGTCTCTATTATCTTATTGCTGATACACTATAATACTTGATTTGAGCTGTTTTCCCTTCTTTATTGAGAGTTGTGAGACTAGAGAGGTACATGATTGAGTGAGGTCAAGGGCCTGTTTGTGAGGTATTACTCTATAGCACGTGAGTGTCATGCCCCATTTTAACACGGGTCAAATTAGAGTATAACATATTGGTAACTCTGAGGTTTAATTAATTAAAGAGAGTCGCCACCTAATTATTTTAACGGTGCATTAGGACACCAATTTTAGCTAAATAGTGCTTAAAGTTAACCCTGTTTTATATGATCTGCTTAGTTTTAGAGATTGGGTAAGAGTTCTAATTAATCCTATAGGGAAGGTTATTAAGGCATCCTATATGATCTGTTAACTACGATTAACCGGCCAAACTTAAGTTAATTAATTGCTTAAAAAGAAAGGGAAGTAGCAATATGTGTTTGTATTAAAAAACACTTGTCAATTGAATTCAAAAACATTGTGCATAACGTTATGAAGAAAGAAATGACTCTTTCAAAATTGTATTGTATACATTCATGATTGAGAAGGAAAATTACTTTCATGCATTTGAAACTCAAACAATAAACAGTTTGAACGTAACTTCTAGGAACATATTTAAACCCCATCATACCTGACAAACTCAACAAAAATCCTTCTTCAAAGGTTAGGACTTAGGAAATAGTTTTCATATATAAATATTGTAGAAATCATTCCGCAAGACTTAAAAATCTTGTGGTTACTAAAGTTTAACACAAGGCCATTAGAAAATAATTTAAAATGAAAAGGTTTTGAAGTGCCACTTTAAAACTGATTCTAAGTTCTTATATTAAAGGCTAGACTTTTGTGATTAAAGATACCAAATCGATAAAACTAAAGATTCCACATAATTACGCATACTAAGCTAACATGAATTTTTAACACATAATCCCAGAAATTTGAGATAAACTCAAATCGCACAAGTAAAGGTCAAATAGTATGAATGATAAAGGAAATGAATTGAAAGGTGCCATAGGCGTCCCCAAGCGTTTAGCTTGTTTTCCTCGCTATCCGGTGCTCTAAGGAATATGGTATGCAATGACTCCATGTTCGGATAGTGTTGAGTCCCTACAAGGCTCCAGTACGAGAGTCTTGAATTAAGACTCCATTTGCTCCAAATGTATATGCAAAAGAGAAAGGAAAATAGAATTAGGAAGGAGATCATACTCTTTTCAAGTAACCATGAGAATAAAAATGACATCAAGAAANCGAGAGTCTCGAATTAAGACTCCATTTGCTCCAAATGTATATGCAAAAGAGAAAGGAAAATAGAATTAGGAAGGAGATCATACTCTTTTCAAGTAACCATGAGAATAAAAATGACATCAAGAAAGCAAATTACACCAGGGATTAATGACCAAACTGTAATCTTTTCCAATAATTTGTAATCTTTGTGAAAGTAAATAATTTATAATGCCAGAACGTCACCATAATATAGAAATCCAATTTATCCCCCCAGAAAAAGTATTCAAACAAAAACTCTACATCTTTCCATTAAATTCAAGATGAAGTGCTAGCTAAGTATTTTATCCTAAAGGCATGCTTCTCTAAGCGAGAGTAAGTAAAATCAACCATTTTGAAACATACTTCTAGTTCTTTAGCAAAACATAAAATCTTCAAGTCAATCTCCCCTTAAGAAAATATAACATCTCAACATGTTTCGAAAATACCATAGTGAAACATTTGAACAGCAGTGAAACAACAAAATGCATAGTTAAAACAAGCTATGCCAAAACGATGGTGGTTCCGTTCGAGAAACAACATGCAAAGAGAAGCGATTTTTTATTTTTCTGATAATGAAGTTTATAATATAGATATTCATTATGATTTTCCTACAGAAGTCAAGAAACTTTATGAGGTGATACATTGTCACGACCCATCAAGTCAAAGACACTAATATATTTTTTTTGTTCCTCAATTCACTAGTAACATACAATATATCCTTCAATAAAAGAGATGGTCTAATCATAGTGCTTGTCATAAGGTGGTATATTTTATTGACTATGTAACAGAGAGAAAGAGAAGGCATAACTCAACTCAAATTAGACATTGGTTTATGTGGCTACCGTAAAGTTTTAATAATATGCTTTTAGCTAAAGGAGCTTCAGAGATTCAAAGTGATTCATTATTTAAGAAACGCATCCATCTGCAAACTCATACAAGCATGCTACTCATAAAATATGTTGAGGCCACAAATCACTCACCACATATCCAAGTAGCTATCATAGTAAAAATCACATTTTAAGGTCTAAAATTAAATGATAATGCACTAAAAGTTATGCCTTCGTAAGTTTAAACGGTGTATTATCAAGTCGCAAAGAGATTGCTTCATATATACCCGATCTTCTACCTGTCGTTCCATTCTATATCACGTTGTTAATACAGAAGTAGTGAAATAGAGATTGAACACAAAATACTCATTTTTTAAATTATTTTAGCCAAATAGCCAGAGAAGTAAGTCAAAAAATACTTTAGACCCAAGCGCAGAACAAACAAGTAGGTCTTATAGATATGAACTATGTAAGAGTTAAGCCATGGTTTTTACTACAAATAAGAAAAGAATTTTTTTTTTTTTTGTAACACATGTTTCTAATATGTATTATAATGCAGTCAGGGCCCTTTATATACAACTATTAAATACATTTTTTACCAAAAGCAACAAATAGAGAATAATTACTTGAATAAAACCGTCGCTTAAAGTATGTTGATGCTACTTTCATGACATCTAAATCACGAGAAAAAACTAACAAAATACTGAAGTATAAATTTTCAAATTTATAGAATCAAAAGAAAGAGAAAAGGAAGATCATTGACCTTTTTGCGGGCAGCGAACTAGGAGCGTCGTCGATCAACTATCGTACTTCGACCTCAAACTCGCTACCTCGGCTGAGCAGAAGAAAAGCTCCTCCTGCAAATCAAATAGAGAAAAAGCTGGTCGAACTTTGATTTTAGAAAATTAGTGAGTTTCAGAGAAGGAGGAGGCATCTCCCGGTCATCCGAGGGGTAAATGGGCGGCTGAACCATTTTTTTTTCAAACTAGTATGGATTGCAAGTATTTATAGAGAAATTCTAGGGTTCCTCAAGGGCTGATTTGGGCGGGATTTCGAGTTGGGATTTCAAATTCAGATTTTTCAATCCGAATGTTGGAAGATTTGGGTGCTCACGTGATTCTTCAGGTACAGAAAGATCAGATTTTCTAAAGAGCATTTTTGGCTTGTTGTGAATCTCTCTTGTTTGACTGAAATTTTATGAAGATGACAGAGAGGAGAGTTTAAAATATAAACAAAAATGGAGGTGCATATATCTGATTTTGGGGGAAGAAGTTTGGAATTTTGTTCAAAGAGGAAAGGTGAGGCCTTGCGTTTTCAGAGGAGAGAGGGGGATTAGGAGAAGGATTTCTAGAGGGTTCTCTATGGATATGGGCTACTGATAATTGAGTTCTTGGGGGTCTAAAATTAGCTAGAAATTGGGCTTGTTGGGAGGCTTAATTATGGGCTAGTTTGGCCGAAATTTGAGCCTAGTTTGCTGAACATTTTCCTTCTTCCTTGTATATTTCTTTAGGCTTTAATTTAGATTTAAAATAATTTTATTAGCTATGTTATATAATACTACATAATATTAATATGTTAATATTACTCAAACTATTTTTGTGCCTTAAAACAATTTAATAGCTAAATTTGCTAAATAACCTACATTAATTGTGAATAAGAGTAAATATTTTAAAGTATTGAATAAATACTACTATTTGTTAAATAAAGGAATGTGATATACTTTCACAAAAGACGATAAAAATGATATTGAAATAAAAGTAATAACAACAAAAATAATAATACTAATATCCAATAATAAAAATGATGATGATGATGATGATGATGATGATGATGATGATGATGATAATAATAATAATAATAACAATAATAATAATAATAATAATAATAATAGTAATAATAATAATAATAATAATAACAACTATATTAGTAATAGTTTTAATAACAACAAAAAGTAAGTGAATTTGTGTTAAAAATAATAGAATGCCCATTTTATATTATTAGTAATATTAGAAGCTTAAAGAAATAGTTTGGAAGAAAGGAGGGAGAAAATTGGGTGTCAACAGCTGTCCCTCTTTGACCGGAGACGATGTAAGAGTTTTCGTGCAAAGAAATTGACTTAGTAAACAATTTTGTCCCGACCAATAAGGTTTAATGGGACAATGGGGACATAAAAAATAATTCCGACCGAACTCCGGTTTCGAGTTGCCTAAATATCTCGGGTTTCAAGAGAATCGTGCCATATGTAGTTCAAGATTTATGGTACCTTGGAGCAGGACTCAACGAGTGATACTGATCCTAAAAATGCTGCCCCAGTGTAGGATTATGGAGACACCGGGTGTTAACACTGGGTTGGTCATGATAGAAAAAGATGTTTGAAATAAGGATTTTGATTAGACATTTTGAGAGCGAGGCTGAGCGGAGTTCAAAGTAGATCCTTGACATTTGTTGGAGAGTTTGGTATTCCTCCCTAACAAGCTGCCCCAGTTCACTGCTAAGATATAGTTCCACGTTGCGCTATATTTCCTGCAAAACTTAACAATGCTAAAAATATTTGATAGGAAATAAGATGCAATAGGGCATAAAAGTAATCTTATGAAAATCATATTTAGGCAACAATTCATGAAAAGCGAACTTTTGTGCAAACATATAAAAAATATAGTTGTATGGTGACATATTTCATGGTCGGTAATGGACATGAAAAATTAGTTTATAAAGATAAATGTATTTGACAATATTTTTATGGAGGATAAAATGTTTTAGCAATACTTATGCAATTATGACCACTTGGTTCGAAATAAATTAATGTCCTTTTTGAGGAAGGATGTCCTATTTGAAGGCAGACGACCATGATATGTTCCATTCGAGGGTGGTTAACCCAAAAAGATCCTATTTGAGGGCGGATGGACCCGATATATTCTATTCGAGGGCGGATAAACACGATATATCCTATTTGAGGGTGGATGGACCCGATATATCCTATTTGAGGGTGGATTAACCCGATATATCCTATTCGAGGGTGGATGGACCCGATATATCCTATTTGAGGGCAGATAGGCCCGATATATCCTATTTGAGGGCGGATGGACCCAATATACCCTATTTGAGGGCGGATAGACCCGATATATCCTATTTGAGGGCGGATAGACCCGATATATCCTATATGAGGGCGGATAGACCAAATATGTCCTATTTGAGGGCGGACAAACCCGATATGTCCTATTTGAGAGCGGATGGACCCAATATATCCTATTTGAGGGTGGATAGACGTGATATATCCTATTTGAGGGCGGATAGACCCGATATATCCTATTTGAGGGTGGATGGACCCAATATGCCCTATTTGAAGGTGGACAAGCCTGACATTTAGTGTTTGATTTGTAATTACAAAGATTGATGTGATGTGATGTGGTGCAAAGAGCTCGATATGGAAGATAAATCTTGATCCGGTGCCAGAGTTATAATAACAATATTCAGGGTGCGATGCAAATAGCTTGTTGCAGTAGCGAATATCCATGGTGCGGAGAGCTTGATATAGTGCCTTTACAAAAGAAAATATTCAAGGAGCGGTGCCAATGATTTGGGGATTTGCGTGCTGGAGTTTGTTATTAGCAAATTCCTGCACTCAAATAAAACTATGAGTTTCAAAATATAATTTGCGATAACTCGACTCGATCGCCGTGTTGCATTATATTTCCTGCTTAGCTTAACATGCTAGGCAAATTCGTTAGTAGAGTAGACATTGAGATGCAATGTGCTGTAAAGTAATCTAATGAAAATTACATATTTTGGGTGTTTACTTATACAATGCGAATAATTTGATAAAAATATAGCTTTACGCCAATGATGATTTTCAATAATAACACGCGATTGATAAATGTGCTTTGCAAGGATTTATGATAATGAGGCATTTCAGTAATGACGTTAAAACAAGACCATCTAGGTTGAACTAATTAATGAAAAGCATGTGAATATGCACTAAAGTGTCCTATTGTTCAGGCGGGCAACCTTAATATCCTATTATCAGGTGGATAACCTTGTGTCCTATTATCAGGCGGACGACCTCATGTCAAATTATCAGGCGGACTACCTCATGTCCTATTATTAGGTGGACGAACCTGGATGCATGGCGCTTGATTCGTAATTTTAAACATTGGTGCGGTGCAGAAGCTTGGTGCGATGCTTGATTTGTAGTTGTATAATGCGGTGCAGAAGCTTGGTACGATGTTTGCTTTGTAGTTATATAATGCGGTGCAGAGATCTTGCTATGGTTACTTCGAAGTAACGTATATTGATGGTGCAATGCGGAGAGGTTGGTGCAATAAATTTGCAATAGCAAATGGTACGGTGCAAAGTACTTGATGCAGTGCCTTTGTAGTAGTGAATGTTCCTGGTGCAATGATAACAGTTGTTGGATCTTCATACTGATGTTTTGCTATTAAAAAATTCATGCACTCAAAGAAAAATAATAAGTTGCAAAGTTTGATTTGTGCTGGCTTGGCTTCACCCTTTGCTTTGCATGAATCTTGCGACTTCTGCCTTGGTGCTGAGCTTTGGGATACCGTGTAATATTGTTCAAGAATAGCTAAAATATGCCCCTGCATTACTCTAGTTCTTTAACAAAACAAAAAAATCTTCAATTCAATCTCCCCTTAAGAAAATATAACATCTCAACATGTTTCGAAAATACCATAGTGAAACATTTGAACAGCAGTGAAACAACAAAATGCATAGTTGAAACAAGTTATGCCAAAACGATGGTGGTTCTGTTCGAGAAACAACATGCAAAGAGAAGCGATTTTTTATTTTTCTGATAATGAAGTTAGTAATATAGATATTCATTATGATTTTCCTACAGAAGTCAAGAAACTTTATGAGGTGATACAGTGTCACGACCCCTCAAGTCAAAGACACTATTTTCTTTGTTCCTCAATTCACTAGTAACATACAATATATCCTTCAATAAAAGAGATGATCTAATCATAGTTCTTGTCATAAGGTGGTATATTTTATTGACTATGTAACAGAGAGAAAGAGAAGGCATAACTCAACTCAAATTAGACATTGGTTTTGTGGCTACCGTAAAGTTTTAATAATATGCTTTTAGCTAAAGGAGCTTCAGAGATTTAGAGTGATTCATTATTTAAGAAACGCATCCATCTGCAAACATATACAAGCATGCTACTCATAAAATATGTTGAGGCCACAAATCACTCACCACATATCCAAGTGGCTATCATAGTAAAAATCATATTTTAAGGTCTAAAATTAAATTATAATGCACTAAAAGTTATGGCTTCGTAAGTTTAAACGGTATATTATACAGTCGCAAAGAGATTGCTTCATATATAACCGATCTTTTACATGTCGTTCCATTCTATATCATGTTGTTAATATAGAAGTAGTGAAATAGAGATTGAACACAAAATACTCATTTTTTAAATTATTTAAGCCAACTAGCAAGAGAAGTAAGTCTAAAAATACTTTTGACCCAAGCGTAGAACAAACAAGTAGGTCGTATAGATATGAACTATGTAAGAGTTAAGCCATGGTTTTTATAACAAATAAGAAAAGAATTTTTTTTTTGTAACACATGTTTCTAATATGTATTATAATGCAGTCAGGGCCCTTTATATACAACTATTAAATATATTTTTTACCAAAAGCAACAAATAGAGAATAATTACTAGAATAAAACCGTCGCTTAAAGAATGTTGATGCTATTTTCATGACATCTAAATCACGAGAAAAAACTAACAAAATACTGAAGTATAAATTTTCAAATTTACAGAATCAAAAGAAAGAGAAAAGGAAGATCATTGACCTTTTTGCGGGCAGCGAACTAGGAGCGTCGTCGATCAACTATTGTACTTCGACCTCAAACTCGCTACCTCGGCTGAGCAGAAGAAAAGCTCCTCTTGCTAATCAAATAGAGAAAAAGCTGGTCGAACTTTGATTTTAGAAAATTAGTGAGTTTCAGAGAAGGAGGAGGCAGCTCCCCGGTCGTCCGAGGGGTAAATGGGCGGTTGAACCTTTTTTTTTATTATTTTCAAACTAGTATGGATTGCAAGTATTTATAGAGAAATTCTAGGGTTCCTCAAGGGCTGATTTGGGCGGGATTTCGAGTTGGGATTTCAAATTCAGATTTTTCAATCCAAACGTTGGAAGATTTGGGTGCTCACGTGATTCTTCAGGTACAGAAAGATCAGATTTTCTGAAGAGCATTTTTGGCTTGTTGTGAATCTCTCTTGTTTGACTGAAATGTTATGAAGATGACAGAGAGGGGCGTTTAAAATATAAACAAAAAGGGAGGTGCACATATCTGATTTTGGGGGAAGAAGTCTGGAATTTTGTTCAAAGAGGAAAGGTGAGGCCTTGCGTTTTCAGAGGAGAGAGGGGGATTAGGAGAAGGATTTCTAGAGTATTTTCTATGGATATGGGATGCTGATAATTAAGTTCTTGGGGGTCTAAAATTAGCTAGAAATTGGGCTTGTTGGGAGGCTTAATTAATGGGCTAGTTTGGCCGAAATTTGGGCCTAGTTTGCTGAACATTTCCCTTCTTCCTTGTATATTTCTTTAGGCTTCAATTTAGATTTAAATAATTTTATTAGCTATGTTATATAATACTACATAATATTAATATGTTAATATTACTCAAACTATTGTTGTGCCTTAAAACAATTTAATAGCTAAATTTGCTAAATAACCTACATTAATTGTGAATAAGAGTAAATATTTTAAAGTATTGGAATAAATACTACTACTTGTTAAATAATGANATCGTACTTCGACCTCAAACTCGCTACCTCGGCTGAGCAGAAGAAAAGCTCCTCCTGCAAATCAAATAGAGAAAAAGCTGGTCGAACTTTGATTTTAGAAAATTAGTGAGTTTCAGAGAAGGAGGAGGCATCTCCCGGTCATCCGAGGGGTAAATGGGCGGCTGAACCATTTTTTTTTCAAACTAGTATGGATTGCAAGTATTTATAGAGAAATTCTAGGGTTCCTCAAGGGCTGATTTGGGCGGGATTTCGAGTTGGGATTTCAAATTCAGATTTTTCAATCCAAACGTTGGAAGATTTGGGTGCTCACGTGATTCTTCAGGTACAGAAAGATCAGATTTTCTGAAGAGCATTTTTGGCTTGTTGTGAATCTCTCTTGTTTGACTGAAATGTTATGAAGATGACAGAGAGGGGCGTTTAAAATATAAACAAAAAGGGAGGTGCACATATCTGATTTTGGGGGAAGAAGTCTGGAATTTTGTTCAAAGAGGAAAGGTGAGGCCTTGCGTTTTCAGAGGAGAGAGGGGGATTAGGAGAAGGATTTCTAGAGTATTTTCTATGGATATGGGATGCTGATAATTAAGTTCTTGGGGGTCTAAAATTAGCTAGAAATTGGGCTTGTTGGGAGGCTTAATTAATGGGCTAGTTTGGCCGAAATTTGGGCCTAGTTTGCTGAACATTTCCCTTCTTCCTTGTATATTTCTTTAGGCTTCAATTTAGATTTAAATAATTTTATTAGCTATGTTATATAATACTACATAATATTAATATGTTAATATTACTCAAACTATTGTTGTGCCTTAAAACAATTTAATAGCTAAATTTGCTAAATAACCTACATTAATTGTGAATAAGAGTAAATATTTTAAAGTATTGGAATAAATACTACTACTTGTTAAATAATGAAATGTGATATACTTTCGCAAAAGACGATAAAAATGATATTGAAATAAAAGTAATAACAACAAAAATAATAATACTAATATCCAATAATAAAAATGATGTTAATAATAATAATAATAATAATAATAATAATAATAATAATAATAACTATAGTAGTAATAGTTTTAATAACAACAAAAAGTAAGTGAATTTGTGTTAAAAATAATAGAATGCCCATTTTATATTATTAGTAATATTAGAAGCTTAAAGAAATAGTTTGGAAGAAAGGAGAGACAAAATTGGGTGTCAACATGTGACTGCTTGGAGGTGATACCCATGCTAGGTGATGGGCGTGTGGGTGTACGCCGCGAGGGATTGAGACTCGGTCCGTCCTGTGAGGCTGTGAGGCCTAATAGCCTTTATTTGTGTTTATGTGCATTCCTGTCTGGTAGAACTTGACTGCCTTCATGTAATAAATCATGCTTAGGCTATATACCTGCTCATGGTAGTTACACTCACTCGTAGCGATTCTTGTCATGTTTACCTCAGTCTCTATTATCTTATTGTTGATACACTGTAATACTTTATTGGAGCTGTTTTCCCTTCTTTATTGAGAGTTGTGAGACTAGAGAGGTACATGATTGAGTGAGGTCAAGGGCCTATTTGTGAGGTATTTCTCTATAGCATGTGAGTTGTCCGTGCGGATCCAGATATTGATACTATAGCACGTGAGTTGTCCGTGCAGTATGTGAGTTGTCCATGCAGATCCAGATATGATATGATAGCACGTGAGTTGTCCGTGTAGCACGTGAGTGGTCCGTGCAGATTAGCGCTTGAGCTGTAGGAGCCCTGTCGGAGTCTGAACACCCCTAGTGAGCGCAGGTACCTATTGAGCGTGTGCATTTAGGGCTGAGGGATTGAGTGACATTGCTGTGAAGTTTCATTTACTTTTGTTGTTGCTGCATTTACCTGCTAATTTCCTTGTAGTATTTGTTGATTCATGAAATTTACCTATTACTCCTGTTTATCCTTAACTGCGAGAAGTATCAATTGGATTGTTCTGCTTAGCTCGTCACTAGTGCTCAGTTCCATAGTTATTTCGGTTACTTGCTGAGTCGATTGTACTAATACTATACCTTGTACTTTATGTGCAGATCCAGGTGAGTTTGAGCGTGGCGATCGTTGAGTCCAGGCCGGCTTATCTTCGGAGACTGCAAGTTAGCTCCCAGCATCCGCAGGACCTTGTTACTCCTTCTATCTTCTATTTCACTTTTTGGGTCGTATTGACAGTTAGACAGTTGTTTTATTAGCTTATGGATTTAGACGCTCATGACTTAGTGACACGCCGATTTTTGGGGCTCGTTTTCCGCATTTTTTTTTTCGAAATTATGTTTTACTTTTATGGAAACTTCTAATATGAAATATTTTTTTACTTAACTCTCATAATTCAATTGGTAGTGTTTTGGAAAATAGGCTTTCCTTGTGATGACCCAAAAGGTCATCCCGTATAATTTTAGCTAAATCTGTGTTCCGAGGCCGTGAAAGCCTCCTTTTATCTCACCTCGATGTGCGTGCACAGCAGGGCGTGTAACCGAGAAGCCGTTAAGTGGAAAATTAATAAAATGATGATTTTGTATTAATTATTTGAGTAAAGTTGACTTTAGTCAACATTTTTGGTAAACGGACCCGGTCCCGTGATTGAACGGTCCCGTAGGGTCCGTAGAAAAATATGGGACTTGGGCGTATGCCCGGAATCAAATTCCGAGGTGCCAAGTCCGAGAAATGAATTTTTGAAGAAAATTGTTTTCTGAAAAATATAAAGGTTTTTGAAAATGAGATTTGATGTGAAAACTTGTGATACCGGGCCCATATTATGGTTACGGAGCCCGGAACAGGTTCAATATGTCTTATATGTGTTATCTATGAAATTTGGTGGGAAACAGACTTAGTTTGACGTGATTCGGATCGAAAATGGAAAATTTAGAAGTTTTGGAAGTTTAAAGGAATTTCATTGATTTTGAGATTTAATTTGATATTCATGATGTTATTTTTAGTGTTTTGGTTACTTGAATAAGTCTGTATGATGTTTTTGAGGTTGTGTGCATAATTGGTTTTGGAGCCCCGAGGGCTCGGGTGAGTTTCGGGTGGGTTCCGAGGTGTTTAGAGTTGAAAAATCACTGTTGGGTGCACCTGTGAGCCTTGGGCCGCAGGTGCGAGACCGCAGGTGCGGTCCAACCCCTGCCAGCCCAATTCCGCATGTGCGACACATTCTTCGCAGAAGCGGATTCCACAGGTGCGGCTCTCAGTGGCTTAGCCAATTTCCGCAGGTACAATGGATTTTCCGCACCTGCGAAAGTACAGGTGCGACCCTGGCACCGCAGGTGCGAGGGTAGGGCAGTGTTTAAGTTACATGTTCATCCGATTTATTCTTCATTTCTTCACCAAAATAGGAGACCAAGGGCGATTTTCTCTGGAGAGTTTCTTCCCAAATCATAGGTAAGTAACCGCTAACTAGTTTCTCTCAACTTCCTAATGATTTTCATCAACTTTTATCAAGAATTCTAGGGTTTTAATGGTAGAAAATTGGGGATTTGGGTAGCGTTAGGGATTTTTGATTATTTTGTAATTTGACCCCGTTTACGTCTCGAATTTCAAAACAAACTATATATTCGGGCTCCTGGGGGAATGGGTGATCGGGTTTTGGTCCGAACCTCGTGTTTGGACCAAGCAGGCCCGGGGTCGATTTTTGGAATTTTGGGAAGAATGTTGGAAATTCTATAATTAAGCATTGAAATTGATTTTTTTAGCATTTCTTGATGTTATTGAGTCAATTATGTCTAGATACGGTTGATTTGGAATTGTGTTCAAAGGGAAAAGCGTTGCTAAAGGCTTGATTTGGGTTCTTGGAGCCGAGGTAAGTGTTTGGCCTAACCTTAGCTTGAGGGAATAGGTATTGAGTCTTAATTGCTACGTGTTTATTCCATGTTCAATGTATAGGTGAGGTGACGAGTACCTATATGTTGTTGTCAAGCATGACCGTGAGTCGGAAATTTGCAATTATATGATATTTATTGGCTTTCACTATGTTTATGGGTTAATATCAATTTGATATCTATTCATTTGGTGGAAATTCTTGGTTATGAGTATTGTTGAGTAGTTGATCGGTTGGGGAACTTTATGTTGGATTATATACTTGTGTAGGATTGGTTATAGATGTGTCCCTTGCCGTGACAGTATTATTCTTGTTGATTATTCTGTGCATTTAAGGTTTCTTATTGTTGTCATGCCAACTGTTGTTTTTATATTTTTTATGCACGAGGGGATATTCCGAGCCGAGTGTTTATTTATTGCACGAGGGGACATTCTGTGCTGGGTGTTTGTGAGGTTATGCACGAGGGGACATTCCGTGCCAAGTGTTTATTCATTTATTGCACGAGGGGACATTCCGTACCGAGTGTATGTGAGGTTATGCACGAGGGGACATTCCATGCCGAGTGTTTATTTGTTTATTTATAGCACGAGGGGACATGTCGTACCGTTCTGTTTATTTATTGTTCAGAGTTGTTAAATTCCTGATGTTATTTATACATTCCAGTTGTTATCGTAATCTGTCATTTAAGTGAATTGTTGCCCCTTCTCCCCCAGCATGTTAGCTCCATATTTTTTTTGTGCTTATCTGTTATTTCTTGTCATTTCTTCTTTATTAAATTATAGAACTGTACAGGTATTCGTTATTTGTCTTGTCCTAGCCTCGTCACTAATTCACCGAGGTTAGGCTCAACACTTGCTCAGTACATGGGGTTGGTTGTATTGATGCTACACCTGCACTTCTTTATGTTGTGCAGATTACGGAGCCAGACCCAGTGGGCATTGATCGAGGGAGTATCCTTCAGTCCACAGGCGACACTGAGGTAGTCCCGTAGACGTTCGCGGGCCTTGGCGTCACCATCTATTTCTCTTCTTCTGTCTTATCTTGTATTTCTAGACAGCTACACTTGTTTATTTCGGACTCATGTTTTTAGTAAATCTTAAACTGTCCGTGAAATTATGACACCAGTTGTGGGGGTGTATTTAAGGAAATTTCGTAAGATTTATCATTTAAGTTGTCAAATTACTTATCTTCCGCATTTCTAATTATAACTGTTCTAGTTTACCACTGTTATTACAATTGTCTATAATAAGGGAATAAATGTAATAATTAGAACGTTGGCTTGTCTAGCGGGTTCAACGTTAGACGCCATCACGGCCTGAAGGTGGGATTTCGGGTCGTGACTAGTTGGTATCAGAGCACTAGGTTTCTTAGGTCTCACAATTCACAGACAAACTTGGTAGAGTCTGAGGGATCGGTATAGAGACGTCTGTACTTATCCCCCAGAGGCTGCAAAGTTAGGAAATAACTTCACATCTTTTCTTCTCTGTCGTGCGATTTGATTTCTAAGTGCTAACTGATTTTCTATTCTATTCTCTTGCAATTGGCGAGAATGCGTGCTTCCTCATCTATCGATCAGCAGCCCGATCCTCCTGTTGCAGCTCCTATGAGGGGCCGAGGACGAGGTCGAGGCCGTGTTAGAGGACGAGGCCGTGTTAGAGGACGAGGTCGAGGCCGTGCTAGAGGCCGAGGCAGAGTCAAGGCTCAGCCCAGAGCAGCAGCCCCAGTAGAGGACCCACAGGTAGACTTTGTCGGTGATGTTCTTGCTCAAGCAGTTCCAGTCGGACCAGCTCAGGTCCCAGAGGGGTTCATTGCCACCCCGGTTCTTCAGGACACTCTGGTCCGTTTAGTGGGCCTTATGGAGAGCGTGGCTCAGGCTGGTCTTCTTCCTATTGCACCAGCCATCTCTCAGGCTAGGGGAGGGACCCAGATCCTGCTACCCGCACACCAGAGCAGCTAACTCCTCAGTTCCAGACTCCAGTACCTCAGACAGCTGGAGTAGCTCAGCCAGGGATTGTGGCACCGACAGTTGAGGGGGCAGCTATGTCTACCGACGCTTTGTGGAGATTGGATTGGTTCACCAAGTTATTTCCTACTACATTTACTGGTGCACCATCAGAGGATCCCCAAAATTTCTTGGAAAGTTGCTATGAGGTTCTTCGGAACATGGGCATCGTGGATTCCAATGGAGTTGATTTTGCTACATTCCGTCTTTCTGGTACCGCCAAGACTTGGTAGAGGGACTACTGTTTGACCAGACCATCTGGGTCTTCGCCTTCGACTTGGTCTCAGTTTTACGAGTTATTCTTGGAGAAGTTTCTATAAGTTACTCAGAGGGAGGATCTTCGGAGGCAGTTTGCTCCAGCAGGGATCTATGACTGTTACACAATATGAGACCAAGTTCATTACTTTGGCCCGACATGCTATCATGATACTCCCCACTGATCGTGAGAGGGTGAGGAGGTTTATTGAGGGTCTAGCTTAGCCTATTAGACTCCAGATGGCCAGAGAGGCAGGTACTGATATTTCATTCCAGGAGGCGGCCAACGTGGCCAGGCATATTGAGATGGTCTTATCAGAGGGCAGTGGTCAGGGGTCTGACAAGAGACCTCGTCATTCCGATCGATTCAGTGGTGCCTCATCTGTAGGCAGAGATTCCTTTGGCAGAGGTCATCCTCCTAGGCCATTCCAGTCAGCGCTCCAGATATCCCATAGTGCACCACCAGCTCCTATCATTACACTGCCGCTTCAGAGCTTCCAGAGTGGTTATTCTAGTCGTTAGGGACAATTTCAGGGACAGTATTCTTAGCAGCCGAGGTCTTGCTTCTTGTGGTGGTTTGGGGGCACATTTCCAAGTTCTGCCCCCGAGTTTCTAGTGGTTCTCAGTATCAGGGTTCTCGTGCTATGATTCCCGCACCAGGTGCACCCACACCCCCTCATCCAGCTAGGGGTGGAGGTCGAGATGCTAGAGGTGGAGGCTAGACAGTTAGAGGTGGAGGGCAGGCCACGAGAGGTAGAGGTCAGCCCGCAGTGGGTAGACCCAGAGATGTTCAGGTTGGGGGGGCTCCGCCTCGATGCTATGTTATTCCTGCCAGGCCTGAGGCTGAGGCCCCTGATGCAGTTATTACAGGTATGGTTTCAGTTTACAGCAGAGATGCTTCGATTTTATTTGATCCGAGTTCTACAATATCCTATGTGTCTTCATATTTTGCCCCTTATCTAAGCACGCCCCGTGATTCCCTGAGCACTTCTATATATGTGTCTACCCCGGTGGGTGATTCTATTGTGGTAGATCGATTCTACCGTTCATGCTTAGTGGCTATTGGTGGTCTGGAGACTTATGTAGATCTTTCGCTTCTTGATATGGTTGACTTCGATGTTATTTTGGGGATGGATTGGTTATCTCCCTACCATGTTATTCTGGACTGTCATGCCAAGACAGTGACCTTGGCCTTGCCAGGAGTACCTCTTTTGTAGTGGAGAGGGACTCCTAGTCATTCTTTCGGTAGAGTTATTTCATATATGAAGGCTCGGCGCATGGTCGAGAAGGGTTGTTTGGCATATTTGGCCTATGTTCGTGATTCTAGTGTTGAGGTTTCTTCTATGGAGTCTGTGCCCGTGGTTCGTGAGTTTTCACAGGTATTCCCTGCTGACCTGTCGGGTATGCCACCCGACAGGGATATTGACTTTTGTATTGAGTTGGCTCCGGGCACTCAGCCCATTTCCACTCCGCCATATCGTATGGCCCCGCCAGAGTTGAAGGAGTTGAAGGATCAGTTGCAGAATTTGTTGGATAAAGGCTTCATCAGGCTTAGTATTTCTCCTTGGGGTTCCCCAGTGTTGTTTCTTAAGAAGAAACATGGCTCAATGAGGATGTGTATCGACTACCGGCAATTAAACAAGGTTACTATTAAGAATAAGTATCCTTCGCCGAGGATTTATGATTTATTTGACCAGCTTCAGGGTGCTACAGTGTTTTCCAAGATAGACTTGAGATCTGGGTACCATCAGCTGAGGATTAGGGCGCCTGATGTCCCCAAGACAGCCTTTCGCACTCGGCATGGGCATTATGAGTTCTTGGTGATGTCATTTCGGTTGAGAAATGCCCCCACTGCTTTTATGGAGTTGATGAACTGAGTGTTCAGGCCCTATTTGGACTCATTTGTGATTGTTTTCATTGATGATATTTTGATTTACTCACGTAGCCGTGAGGAGTGTGAGCAGCACCTTCGAGTCGTCCTCCAGACTTTGAGGGATTGTCAGTTGTATGCCAAATTTTCCAAGTGTGAGTTCTGGTTGAGTTCGGTTACATTTCTAGGCCATGTGGTATCGTTAGAGGGTATTCAGGTGGATCTCAGGAAGATTTCAGCAGTCAGAGATTGGCCTAGACCCACTTCAGTTACAGAGATCCGGAGTTTCTTGGGCTTAGCAGGTTATTATCGCCGGTTTGTGGAGGGCTTTTCATCTATTGCAGCCCCGATGACCAGGTTGACTCAGAAGGGTGCCCCGTTTAGGTGGTCAGATGAGTGTGAGGCGAGCTTTCAGAAGCTCAAGACAGCCTTGACCACGACACTAGTGTTAGTTTTGCCCACAGGTTCAGAACCATATACCGTGTATTATGATGCTTCACGGGTGGGACTTGGTGCAGTGTTGATGCAGGGTGGCAAGGTTATAGCCTATGCTTTTCGTCAGTTGAAGGTTCATGAGAATAGCTATCCAATTCATGATTTAGAGTTAGCAGTTATATTTCATGCATTGAAGATTTGAAGGCATTACCTGTATGGGTTGCCATGTGAGGTGTTCACGGATCATAAGAGTTTGCAGTATATGTTCAAGCAGAAAGAGTTGAATATGAGGCAGAGGAGGTGGTTAGAGCTGTTGAAGGATTATGTCATTACCATCTTATATCATCCGGGGAAGGCCAATGTGGTGGCCGATGCTTTGAGCCGGAAGTCATCCAGCATGGGTAGTCTTGCTTATATACCAGTCGGAGAGTGACCGCTTGCTTTGGATGTTCAGGCTTTGGCCAACGGGTTCATGAGATTGGAGGTTTCTGAGATTGGCAGTGTTTTAGCCCATACTGTGGCCTGTTCTTCATTGTATGATCGTATCCGGCACGGAGGTGCCAAACAGGTCACAGTTGATGATGAGGGAGTTTTGAGGATGCAGGGTCGCATTTGTGTACCTGATGTTGATGGCATTCGAGGGTTGATATTGTAGGAGGCTCATAGTTCTCGGTATTCCATTCATCCGGGCACCGCAAAGATGTACCAGGATTTGCGGCAGCATTATTGGTGGTGGAGGATGAAGGAGGATATTGTAGCATATGTAGCTAGGTACTTGAACTGTCAGCAGGTTAAGTAAGAGCACCAGAGACCCGGTGGTTTAATGCAGTCGCTTGAGCTTCCCGAGTGGAAGTGGGAGCGGATCACCATGGTTTTCGTAGTTGGACTCCCACGGACTCAGAGGATGTTTGATGCGGTGTGGGTTATTGTGGATAGACTGACCAAGTCAACACACTTCATTCATGTATCAGTTTTGTATTCTTCAGAGAAGTTGGCAAAGATCTACATCAGGGAGATTGTTCGCTTCCATTGTTTCCCCGTGTCCATTATATCTTACCGAGGTACTCAGTTTACCTCCCATTTCTGGAGAGTGTTTCAGCGTGAGTTGGGCACACGGATTGATTTGAGCACAGCATTTCATCCTCAGACGGATGGACAGTCCGAGCGTACTATTCAGATTATGGAGGACATGTTGCTGGCATGTGTCATTGACTTTGGAGGTTCATGGGACCAGTTTTTGCCTTTTAGCTGAGTTTGCCTACAACAACAGCTATCAGTCGAGCATTCAGATGGCTCCATATGAGGCGTTGTATGGTAGGCGGTGTCGGTCGCCAGTCGGGTGGTTCGAACCAGGAGAGGCTAGATTATTGGGTTCAGAGTTAGTCCTGGATGCCTTGGACAAGGTGAGGATCATGCAGGATAGACTCCGCACAACTCAGTCCAGGAAAAAGAGTTATGCGGATCGCAGAGTTCGTGATTTGGCATTTATGATAGGAGATCGGGTATTTCTTCGAGTGTCACCCATGAAGGGCGTGATGAGATTCGAAAAGAAGGGCAAGTTGAGCCCTAGGTACATTGGTCCATTTGAGATTCTGGACAAGGTGGGAGAGGTGGCCTACAGACTTGCTTTGCCACCCAGTTTATCAGTCGTGCACCCGGTGTTTCATGTATCTATGCTTCAGAGGTATATTTCCGGTCCCTCTCATGTACTTGACTTCAGCGGTGTCCAGTTGGACAAGGATTTTACTTATGAGGAGGAGTCGGTAGCCATATTAGCTCGGCAGGTTCATCAGTTGAGATCGAAGAGTTATCCTTCGGTTTGTGTTCAGTGGAGAGGTCATCCTGTTGAGGCAGCTACCTGGAGTCCGAGTCCGATATGCGAAGCCTATATCCCCATCTTTTCCCCGATTCAGGTACCATTCTATGTCCGTTCAAGGACGAATGGTTGTTTTAGAGGTGGAGATTATGATGACCCAAAAGGTCATCCCGTGTAATTTTAGCTAAATATGTGTTCAGAGGCCGTGAAAGCCTCCTTTTATCTCACCTCGATGTGCATGCATAGCTCGGGCGTGTAGCCGGGAAGCCGTTAAGTGGAAAATTGATAAAATGATGATTTTGTATTAATTATTTGAGTAAATTGACTTTGGTCAACATTTTTGGTAAATGGACCCGGACCCGTGATTGGATGGTCCCGGAGGGTCCGTAGAAAAATATGGGACTTGGACGTATGCCCGGAATAGAATTCCGAGGTGCCAAGTTCGAGAAATGAATTTTTGAAGAAAATTATTTTTTGAAAAATATAAAGGTTTTTGAAAATGAGATTTGATTAGAAACCTGTGATACCAGGCCCGTATTATGGTTCCGGAGCCCGGAACAGGTTCAATATGTTCTATATATGTTATCTGTGGAACTTGGTGGGGAACGGACTTAGTTTGATGTGATTCGAATCGAAAAAGGAAAATTTAGAAGTTTTGGAAGTTTAAAGGAATTTCATTGATTTTGAGGTTTAATTCGATGTTCATGATGTTATTTTAGTGTTTTAGTTACTTGAATAAGTCTGTAGGATATTTTTGAGGTTGTGTGTATAATTGGTTTGGAGCCCCGAGGGCTCGGGTGGGTTTCGGGTGGGTTCTGGGGTGTTTAGAGTTCAAAAATCACTGTTGGTGCACCAGTTCTGGTGCACCAGCACCTGCGAGCCTGGGGCTGCAGGTGCAGATAACCAGCCGCAGGTGCGGTCCAGCCCTAGCCAGCCCAATTCCGTAGGTGCGACACATTCTTCGCAGAAGCGGATTCCGCAGGTGCGGAAGCACCTCCGCAGGTGAAGCCCTCAGTGGCTTAGCCCATTTCCGCAGGTGCGATGCATTTTCCGCACCTGCGACCGCAGGTGCGGAAGCACCTCCGCAGGTACAGCCCTCAGTGGCTTAGCCCATTTCCGCAGGTGCGATGGATTTTCCACACCGCATATGCAAGGGTCGGGCAGTGTTTAAGTTAGATGTTCATCTCATTTCTTCTTCATTTCTTCACTAAAATAGGAGACCAAGGGCGATTTTCTCTAGAGAGTTTCTTCCCAAATTATAGGTAAGTAACCCTTAACTATTTTCTTTCAACTTCCTAATGATTTTCATCAACTTTTATCAAGATTTGTAGGGTTTTAATGGTAGAAAATTGGGGATTTGGTTAGAGTTAAGGATATTTGATTATTTGGGAATTTGACCTCGTTTTGGGGTCGGATTTCAAAACAAATTATATATTCGGGCTCGTGTGGGAATGGGTGATGATCGGGTTTTGGTCCGAACCTCGTGTTTGGACCTAGCGGGCGCGGGGTCGATTTTTTGAATTTTGGAAAGAATGTTGGGAATTCTATAATTAAGCATTGAAATTGATCTGTTTAGCATTTCTTGATGTTATTGAGTCAATTATGTCTAGATACGGTTGATTTGGAGTTGATTTCAAAGGGGAAAACGGTGCTAGAGGCTTGATTTGGGTTCTTGGAGTCGGGGTAAGTGTTTGGCCTAACCTTAGCTTGAGGGAATAGGTGTTGAGTCCTAATTGCTACGTGTTTATTCCATGTTCAATGTATAGGTGAGGTGACGAGTACCTATATGTTGTTGTNATTCTTGGAGCCGAGGTAAGTGTTTGGCCTAACCTTAGCTTGAGGGAATAGGTGTTGAGTCCTAATTGCTACGTGTTTATTCCATGTTCAATGTATAGGTGAGGTGACGAGTACCTATATGTTGTTGTCAAGCATGACCGTGAGTCGTAAATTTGCAATTATATGATATTTATTGGCTTTCACTATGTTTATGGGTTAATATCAATTTGACAGCTATTCATTTGGTGGAAATTCTTGGTTATGAGTATTGTTGAGTAGTTGATCGGTTGGGAAACTTTATGTTGGATTATATACTTGTGTAGGATTGGTTATAGCTGTGTCCCTTGCCATGACAGTATTATTCTTGTTGATTATTCCGTGCATTTAAGGTTTCTTATTGTTGATTTCATGCCAACTATTGTTTTTATATTGTTATGCACGAGGGGACATTCTGTGCTGAGTGTTTGTGAGGTTATGCACGAGGGGACATTACGTACCGAGTGTTTACTTATTTATTGCACGAGGGGACATTCCGTGCCGAGTATTTGTGAGGTTATGCACGAGGGGACATTCCGTGCCGAGTGTTTATTTATTTATTGCACGAGGGGACATTCCGTGCCGAGTGTTTATTTATTTATTGCACGAGGGGACATTCCGTGCCGAGTGTTTATTTGTTTATTTATAGCATGAGGGGACATGCCGTGCCATTCTGTTTATTTATTTTTTAGAGTTTTTAAATTCCTGCTGTTATTTATACATTCCAGTTGTTATCGTAATCTGTCATTTAAGTGAATTGTTGCCCCTTCTCCCCCAGCATGTTAGCTCCATAATTTTTTTGGTACTTATCTGTTATTTCTTGTCATTTCTTCTTTATTACATTATAGAACAATACAGGTATTCGTTATTTGTCGTGTCCTAGCCTCGTCACCACTTCGTCGAGGTTAGGCTCGGCACTTTCTCAGTACATGGGCTCGGTTGTACTGATGCTACACCTGTACTTCTTTATGTTGTGCAGATTACGGAGCCAGACCCAGTGGCCATTGATCGAGGGATTATCCTTCAGTCGACAGGCGACACTGAGGTAGTCTCGTAGACGTTCGCGGGCCTTGGCGTCACCATCTATTTCTCTCCTTCTGTCTTATCTTGTATTTCTAGACAGCTAGACTTGTTTATTTCAGACTCATGTTTTTAGTAAATCTTAGACTGTCCGTGAAATTTTGACACCAGTTTTGGGGGTGTATTTAAGGAAATTTCGTAAGATTTATCATTTAAGTTGTCAAATTACTTATCTTCCGCATTTCTAATTATAACTGTTCTAGTTTACCACTATTATTGCAATAGTCTATAATAAGGGAATAAATGTAATAATTGGAACGTTGGCTTGTCTAGCGGGTTCAACGTTAAACGCCATCACGGCCTGAAGGTGGGATTTCGGGTCGTGACATGCCTTATATCACGATAGGCGCCATCACGACAGGGGTTAGATTTGGGTCGTGACAAGTTGGTTTCAGAGCCTAGGTTACATAGGACTCACGAGTCATGAGCGGGTTAGTAGAGTCTTGCGGATCGGTACGGAGACGTCTGTGCTAATCTTCGAGAGGCTGCAGAACCTTTAGGAAAAATTTCACATTCTTGGATTCTTGTCGTGCGTTCTGTTTATTCTGGTAACTAAACATCTGTTATTTCATTCTATCACAGATGGTGAGGACTCGTGCTACCGGTCAGGA
The DNA here is from genome assembly GCA_005239525.1 of Nicotiana knightiana. Classification (NCBI taxonomy): domain Eukaryota; kingdom Viridiplantae; phylum Streptophyta; class Magnoliopsida; order Solanales; family Solanaceae; genus Nicotiana; species Nicotiana knightiana. The sequence continues at coordinate 88,790 of ML384523.1, read as the reverse complement.
GGGACAGCCACCAGCACCACCAGCACCACCAGCTCGGGGTGTGAGAGGTCGAGGCCATGGTAGAGGCAGAGACATCGCCAGCGCAGCAACTGGGGCAGCATCTACAGATCTCCCAGTTGTCCCTGCTCAAGACCAGGTCCCCGTGGTAGATGTTCCGGCGGGACCAGCTCAGGCACCACCTGTGCCTATTGTGATTCCTGGCCTTTAAGAGGCCTTGGCCCAGATTCTATCAGTGTGTACGGACCTCGCTCAGGCAGCCTCAGTTACTACAATCGCAACCACTTCTCAGGCCGGGAGAGGTACCTAGAATCCCACCGCCCACACGCCGAAGCAGGTTGTTCAAGGACTTCAGACACCGGGGGCACCACCGGCCCAGCCGGTTGTAGCTACTCTGGAGCATGTAGTTCCTGCTATGTCGGAGGATGATCAACGTAGGCTGGAAAGATTTGGGAGACTCAAGCCTCCACCCTTCAGTGGCACAGAGAGAGAGGATGCCCAATATTTCTTGGACAGGTGCTAAAGGATACTCAGCACAGCTGGTATTTTGGAGACTTGTGGGGTGTCATTCACTACATTTCAGTTTTCTGGGGATGCACTCTGATGGTGGGAGACTTATGAGAGGCGTAGGCCTGATGGCGCAACACCCCTCACTTGGCAGCAGTTCTCGGTGGTATTTTTTGAGAAGTTTGTGCCTCAGTCTCGCAGAGAGGAGCTGCGCAGACAGTTTGAACAGCTTCGCCAGGGTGATATGTTTGTGACGCAGTATGAGATGCGGTTTTCGGAGTTGGCCTGACATGCTATCTGGTTGGTTCCCATGGATAGGGAGATGATCATGAGGTTCATAGAGGTTCTCACTTTTCAGCTACGATTGCTTATGACCCGGGAGAGGGTGTCTGGTGCTACCTTGATGAGGTTGTTAAACAGTGGTGCTCCTCAGGGGAGTCAGTTTCAGCATGACAAAGGTCGTCCATTCGGGCATGCTCAGTCAGCTCGCCCATTTCACCGTGGTGCATCATTTGGCCATGGTTCTCACAGTCATCAGTAGGGCCAGCCGTCATTCAGTGCACTGCCAGCGTAGAGTTCTCATCATGCCCCATCCACTCAGGTATCATCGGGTAGTTCTTTTGGACATCAGGAGCAACAGTTTCATCAGAGGAGGGGTTGTTTCGAGTGCGGGGATTTTTGTCACATCCTGAGAGATTGCCCTAGACTATTGGCTGGGACTCCACAGCGGAGTAATCGGCTGACAAAACCAGCACCAATTCCTCCACCACCTGCCCAGCCAGCTAGGGATGGATCTCAACCAGCTAGGGGCAGAGCCCAGTCAACTAGGGGTCTCCCAAGAGGGGGAGGCAGATCAGGGGGTGGTCAGGCTCGTTTCTATGCCATCCCAGCCAGACCAGACGCTATTGCTTCAGATGTTGTGATTACAAGTGTTGTCTCCGTCTGTCACAGAGATTCCTCTGTATTATTTGACCCCGGTTCTACATATTCATATGTTTCATCATATTTTTCTCATTTTCTGGATATGCCCAGTGAGTCATTAGTTTCATTTGTTCATGTATCTACTCCTGTGGGCGATACTATTATTGTGGACTGCGTGTATCGGTCATGTATGGTGTCTATTGTGGGTCTAGAGACCCGAGTGGATTTGTTGTTGCTCAGCATGGTTGATATTCGATGTGATATTGGTCATGGATTGGTTATCTCCATGTCATGTTGTTCTAGACTGTCACATCAAAACCATGACCTTAGCGATGCCGGGATTTCCGAGGGTAGAGTGGAGTGGTTCTATAGACTACGTGCCGAGTAGGGTGATTTCATACTTGAAGGCTCAGCGTATGGTTGAGAAGGGTTGCCTTTCTTACTTGTCTTTTGTGAGAGATGTTAGTGCAGAGACTTCGACCATTGATTCTGTTCCGGTGGTATGTGATTTTTCGGATGTGTTTCTTATAGACCTACCGGGCATGCCGCCTGATAGGGATATCGACTTTGGTATTGATATGGTGCTGGGCACTAAGCCCATTTCTATCTCGCCATATCGTATGGAACCAGTGGAGTTGAAGGAATTGAAAGTATAGCTTCAGGAACTCCTAGATAAGGGGTTTATTCGGCCTAGCGTGTCACCTTGGGGTGCACCGGTGATATTTGTGAAGAATAAGGATGGTTCCATGAGGATGTGTATTGACCACAGGTAGTTGAACAAGGTCACAATCAAGAACAATTATCCATTGCCTCGTATCGATTATTTGTTTGACTAGCTTCAGGGAGTGAGAGTGTTCTCCAAGATTGATTTGAGGTCCGGGTATCACCAGCTGAAGATTCGGGATTGGGATATTCTTAAGATGGCTTTCAGGACCCGTTATGGCCATTATAAGTTCTTGGTGATGTCATTTGGGATGATCAATGCCCTATCAGGTTCATGCATTTGATGAACAGTGTATTCCTGACATATTTGGATTCCTTCTTTATTGTGTTCATTGATGACATACTGGTGTACTCTCGTAGCCAGGAGGAGCATGCCCAACACTTGAGGATTGTATTACAAAGGTTGAGGGAGGAGAAGCTTTATGCAAAGTTCTCCAAGTGTGAGTTTTGGCTCAGTTTAGTAGCATTCTTGGGGCACATGGTTTCTAGTGAGGGTATTCAGGTGGACCCAAAGAAGATAGAGGCGGTGCAGAGTTGGTCTAGACCGTCCTCAGCTACAGAGATTACGAGCTTCCTTGGTTTGGTGGGTTATTACCGTCTCTTTGTGGAGGAGTTTTCATCTATTGCTTCGACCTTGACCAAATTGACCCAGAAGGGCGCTCCATTCAGGTGGTCGGACGAGTGTGAGGAGAGCTTTCAGAAGCTCAAGACTGCCTTAACCATGCTCTAATGTTAGTTCTGCCATCAGCTTCAAGTTCTTATACCGTGTATTGTGATGCCTCGAGGGTAGGCATCGGTTGTGTTTTGATGCAGGAGGGTAAGGTGATTACCTATGCCTCGCGCCAGTTGAAGACTCATGAGAATAAATATTCGGTGCATGATCTCGAGTTAGAAGCCATTGTTCACGCCTTAAAGATTTGGCGTCATTATTTGTATGTGGTCCATTGTGAGATTTATATTGATCACTGGAGTCTGCAACATATGTTTAAGCAGAAGGACCTTAATTTGCGTCAGCGAAGGTGGTTGGATATTCTTAAGGACTATGACATCACTATTCTATACCATCCGGGGATGGCCGATGCCTTGAGTCACCGGGCAGAGAGTTTGGGGATTTTACCATATCTTCCAGTAGCTGAGAGGCTGCCTTAGCAGGGCAGCTTGTGAGATTGGATATTTTGGAGCCTAGTCGGGTGTTGGATTGCGTATTATCCAAGTCTTCTCTTTATGACCGTATCAGGGAGCACCAATATGATGACCCACACTTGCTCGTTTTTCAGGACATGGTCCGGCGAGGTGATGCTAGGGATGTGACTATTGATGATGATGGTGTGATAAGGATGCAGTGCCGGATATTTGTGCCTAATGTAGATAGGATTCGGGAGTTGATTTTGGAGGAGTCCCACAGCTCGTAGTATTCCATCCATCCAGGTGCCGCGAAGATGTACCAGGATTTGCGACAACACTATTGGTGGAGACGGATGAAAAAGGATATTATTGGGTTTGTGGCTCGTGTCTCAACTATCAGCAGGTTAAGTATGAGCATAAGAGATCGGGTGGCTTGATTCAGAGGTTAGATATTCCAGAGTGAAAGTGGGAGCGGATCACCATGGACTTTGTAGTTGGGCTCCCGTGGACTTCGAGGAAGTTCGATTCCATTTGGGTTATTTTGGATCGGCTGACCAAGTCTGTACACTTCATTCCTGTTGGTATACACTTCAGAGCGGTTAGCTGAGATTTATATTCGAGAGGGGTTCGCTTGCATAGGGTTCCAGTTTCCATCATTTCTGACATAGGTAATCAGTTTACATCTCAGTTTTGGAGGGCCGTGCAGTGGGGATTGGGTACTCAGGTTGAGTTGAGCACAACTTTTCACCCTCAGATGGACGGGCAGTCCGAGTGCACTATTCAGATATTGGAGGTAATGTTACGCGCTTGTGTTATTGACTTTGGGGGTTCATGGGACCAGTTTCTTCCACTCGCGGAGTTTACAAATAACAACATCTATCAGACGAGTATCCAGATGGCTCCGTACGAGGCTTTATATGGGAGGAGGTGTATATCTCCGGTTGGTTGGTTTGAGCCGGGTGAGGCTAGACTCTTGGGTAGAGATTTGGTGCACGATGCTTTAGATATGGTGAAATTGATTTAGGAGCGGCTTCGCACGGCACAGTCTAGGCAGAAGAGTTATGCGGACAGGAAGGTTCGTGATCTATCTTAGATGGTTGGGGAGAAGGTATTGCTGAAGGTTTCACCTATGAAAGGTGTTATGAGATTTGGGAAGAAGGGCAAGTTGAGCCCTTAATTTATTGGTCCGTTTAAGATACTTCGGAGGATTGAGGAGTTGGCATATGAGCTTGCTTTGCCACCTAGCTTGTCGAGTGTGCATCCGGTATTTCATGTTTCTATACTTCAAAATTATGTTGGCGATTCGTCCCATGTTTTCGACTTCAACACGGTTCAGTTGGAGGGTGATATGACTTATGATGTGGAGCCGGTGTCTATTTTGGATCGGCAAGTCCGAAAGTTGAAGTCAAAGGACATAGCTTCAGTGAATGTTCAGTGGAGAGGTCAGCCTGTGGAAGAGGCCACCTGGGAGACCGAGTGGGAGATGCGGAGAAGATTCCTACACCTATTTGAGACTCCAGGTATGTTCCTAGATTCGTTCGATGACGAACGTTTGTTTAAGAGGGGGAGGATGTAACGACCTGGCCGGTCGTTTGGAGAGTTATATCTTTGTTTCCCCCATTTCTGCTTCTTTATGAGTTGTTCAGATCAATTATGTTGCATTGCGATGGTTGGTTAGGGTTCAGAGTTGTCCTGGAGTGAAATGAGACACTTAGTCTCTTATTTAGGAGTTTAAGTTGGAAAAAATCAACCGTATGTTGACTTAGTAAACAGACTCGGATTTGGATTTTTATGGTTCGATTAGCTCCGTTAGGTGATTTTAAACTTAGGAGTGCGTCCGAAATGTAATTTGGAGTTCCTTAGTAGAATTAGGCTTGAATTGGCGAAAGTTAGAAATTTGGCGATTTTGGTCGGCAGTGGAAAAATTAATTATCGGGGTCAGAATGGAATTCTGTAAGTTGGAATAGGTTCATAGTGTCATTTTTTATGTGTGTGCAAATTTGAGGCTATTTGGACAAGGTTTGATTGGTTTCAGCGTCGTTTGCGGAATTGGGAAGTTTAGAAGCCCTTAGGCTTGAATCCGAGGTAATTTGGTGTTTTGGTATTGTTTTGCGTGATTCTTAGGTTCGACTAAGTTTGAATGGTGTTATGGGACGTGTTGGTCTAGTTGGTTGAGGCCCCGAGGGACTCAGATGTGTTTCGGATAGTTAACGGATGAGTTTAGCTATTAAAAAAGTTGTTGATGTTGCTGGTGTTGGGTCTCTGATGCAGGGGAGTGCGGACCGCACAAAATTGACGCGGATCGCGGTAGGATTTCACGAAGGCGCTAGGATTCCGCGGTCAGCAGTGGAGACTGGCACGGACCGCGTAATCTTGGCCGCGACCACAGGAGATGGGGAACTTCGCGGCCGCATGGGAAATTCGCGGACCGCGGTGAGGCGTGCACAGGGGCGGTGAAAGTTGGCGGACTGCATAGTGAGGATCTGAGGGGTGCACCATAAATACGAGGTTCCGGGTTTTATTTCACATTTTGACCTAAGGATCTCAGTTTGTGGTGATGCTTCGAAGGTTTTTCAAGGATTTCATCGGGGTAAGTGATTCTAACTCGGATTTGGCTAATATACATGAATATATCACTGATTTCATCATTTGATTAGTGCTTTTGGGTGAAAATTTGGGGAAAATTGTAGAAACTTCATAAAATGGATTTTGAGAGTTGAATGTCAATTCGAAGTCGAATTTAGATAAATTTGGTATAGGTGGACTCGTGAGTGAATGGGTTTCCTAGTTTTGTGAATTTCATCGGATTTTGAGACATGGGCTCGGGGGCCGGGTTAGGACCGAATATGGAATTGTTGGTCTAATTTGATAATTTTTATGCAGGGTTCATTCCTTTAGCGTACATTGATGATAATATATTGATTTTGGTTAGATTCGGAGCGTTTGGTGGTCGAGTCATGCGGCAAAGGCATCCCGGAGTAGGATTCTACGATGTTAAGGTAAGTAACAGTTTTAACTCTAGCTTTGAGGGTATAAACCTTGAGAAATTGATATCATGTGACTATTTGGAGGTGATACCCATGCTTGCTGACGGGCGTGTGGATGTACGCCGCGAGGGATTGAGACCCTGTCCGTCCCGTGAGGCTGTGAGGCCTAATAGCCTTTATTTGTGTTTATGTGCATTCCTGTCTGCTAGAACTTGACTGCCTTCATGTAAGAAATCATTCTTAGGCTATATACCTACTCATGGTAGTTACACCCAGTTGTAGCGATTCTTGTACATATTTATCTTAGTCTCTGTTATCTTATTGTTGATACACTGTAATACTTGATCTGAGTTGTTTTCCCTTCTTTATTGAGAGTTCTGAGACTATAGAGGTACATGACTGAGTGAGGTCGAGGGCCTGTTTGTGAGGTGTTGCTCTATAGCACGTGAGTTGTCCGTGCGGATCAAGATATTGATACTATAGCACGTGAGTTGTCCGTGCAGCACGTGAGTTGTTCGTGCGGATCCAGATATGATATTATAGCAAGTGAGTTGTCCGTGCAACACGTGAGTGGTTCGTGCAGATTAGCGCTTGGGTTGTAAGAGCCCCTCCGGAATCTGAACACCCCAGTGAGCGCAGGTACCTATTGAGCGTGTACATTGAGGGTTGAGGGATTGGGTGACATTGCTGTGAAGTTTCATTTACTTTTGTTGTTGCTGCATTTACCTACTAATTTCCTTGTAGTATTTGCCTATTCATGAAATTTACCTTTTACTCATGTTTATCCTTGACTGCGAGAATTATCAATTGGATTGTTCTGCTTAGCTCATCACTAATTCTCAGTTCTTTAGTTATTTCGGTTACTTACTGAGTCGGTTGTACTCGTACTACACCCTGCACTTTATGTGCAGATCTAGGTGAGTTTGATCACGGTGATCGTTAAGTCCAGGCCAGCTTATCTTCGGAGACTGCAAGCTAGCTGCCAGCGTCTGTAGGACCTTGTTACTCCTTCTATCTTCTATTTCACTTTTTGGGTCGTATTGACAGTTAGACAGTTGATGTATTACCTTATGGATTTAGACGCTCATGACTTAGTGACACCCCGATGTTTGGGGCTCGTTTTCCGCTTTTTTATTTTTTTATTTTTTCATTTGAAATTATGTTTGACTTTTATGGAAATTTCTAATATGGAATAGTTTTTTACTTAACTCTCATAATTCAATTGGTAGTATTTTGGGAAATAGACTTGCCTTGTATCATGATAGGCGCCATCACGATAGGTGTTAGATGTGGGTCGTGACATTATTGAACTTGTTGGTATGCTTGGACGGGGCCCCTGTGTGTTTCGGATATTTTTCATGGTTTTGAACATGTCTCATTCTGGTGTCTCGCACCTGTGACATCTTGGAGCGCAGGTACGGCTCCGCTCGTGCGTGAGTCTGATCGCTTCCGCGGTCAAAATGGCCTGGGAGCTCGCTCGCTTTTACGGAGGTAGGCATGCAGGTGCGAAGGCCGCTTTTGCAGTCCGGTGATCACACCTACGAAGAATCTCTCTTCTGCGTTTCCCCCTTCCGCTTCTGCGGTGCCGCAGGTGCAACTATAAATCCACAAATGCATTTCCAAGCCTGGCTAGCTGTGTTCGCAAATGTGTGTGCGCAGGTGCGCCTCCTTGTCCGCAGATGCGGAACTCCTGGCAGAATCATTTAAGTCGAGGGTTTGGCGATAATCTTCATATTTTGAGATTTAGACTTCGGTTTTGGGAGCTTCTTTGTGGGTTTTTCAAGCAAAACGATTGGGTAAGTGTTCTTTACCTAGAACTTATTATATTCCATGATTTTATCTTCAGTTTTATCATTTAATTTTTATTTTGAGTTGAGAAAAATGGTGGTTTTTGAAGAAAGTTTTCAAAATGAAAAATCATAATTTCAGGGACGAATTGGTATCGGAATTTGATAATTTTAGTATGGTTGAACTCGTATCGGAATGGATGTTCAGGTTTTGTGAAATTTGTCGTGTTCCGAGGTGTGGGCCAGGGTGTCGACTTTTGGGATCGATTTTTAGATTTTGATAATGATTGAGCCTTTATGATCTGGAGTAGTTTTTTATGATTTTATTTAAGATTTGAAGTTATTTTGGTTAGATTTGAGCCGTCCGGAAGTCATTTCACCCGAGAAGTTCATTTTAGAGTATTGATTTGTCTTCTTTGAGGTAAGTATCTTGCCTAACCTTGTGTGGGGGAACTACCCCTTAGGATTTGAGTCTTCCATGCTGATTGTAGTTCGGGTACGCAAGGTGACGAGTACGTGTTCAGACTTATGTGTGGAAATTTGGCTTTTAGGGTTACTAGGTCCTTGTATTCATTGAATATGCAGTTGTTCTGGTTATGATTGTGTTCCTTAATCACTAGTTTCACCTCTACCTTCTTAATTAAAATCAATTGCTTCATGATCTACTCTTATTGTTTACTTTATTCATATGTGCCTTAATTGAAAATGTTATCTCTTCCATTGCCATGTTATCTTTTCCCTAACTGTTTATCTATATTTGAAGCTGTAGTTATCCCTCTTGTAAAGGTTCACCTGTAATTGAGGTTATGGTGATCTTCTCGTCGCCTACTTTTATTTGAATTGGTTGTATCTTTTCCGTAATTGTCCAAACTCAAAAGAAGCTTAGATATCCTATGCCTTGGTGGACTTGTCCTTATTTGGAATTATTTGACTCGTATTAGTTTCTTGTTGTTGAACCGTACACTGTGGGACCATTGTTACATATTACTTCCTTCCCTGTTGAGCTGTTCTTACTACACCTAGTATTCTTTATTATGGTTATTCCTTGTGAAGTAGTTCTACTGTTTCTTATGATCGAAGGTTCTTGAGTTGATTTACTTACCGTACCTTGTATTATTGTCATTTTTGTTTTTGTACTTGTTGTGGTGATGCACGAGGTTTTTGTCGTGTTGTTATTATTATTGTGATACACAAGGTTTCTGCCGTGCGGTTGTTAATATGGGGTTGCACGAGGTTTCTGTCGTGCTGTCGTTACCATTGTTATCATAGTTCTAATGTTGTTGGATATGATTTGAGTCCTCGAGTAGGTCCATATTATGTTTTGGAATTGGTTGGTGTGATTGGACAGGTCCCGGGGGTTTCGAGTGTGTTTCAAGGTGGTTTCAGACCATTTCCCCTTGTTTTGAATCAACTGTCTTTTGGTGTGATGGTGTTCAATGCGATCGCGGAAGGGAAACCGCGATCGCGGAGGGTGTTTGGCGGCTGGCATCTATACGAGGGTTTGGACCTAGCATGAGCACGTTTTATGATGAGGCAAAAACAACTGAAGACTACTCTAGTTGAACCGTGCATTAACTTAGTTGACTCGAATGTTAGGAGGGATCTATCAAAGACATATACTTATTTCTTAGACGTATTTGTTAGTGAAATCAAGAACTTACTTGATTTAGAGTCATATCCGACTGTTGTCTCCTTGGTGCAGCTAGATTTCAGAAGGGAAAACTTGTAATGTTAGTTGTTGACCATCTAAAAGATGACAGAATTTTCATCTGGCAAGATTGTTGCACCAGATTATTGAGAAACTTTGTCTTTCTCTAAGGAGTTATATAATGGAACTCAAAAGTACATGCAAACTCAAGTTAGATGCTATTATTTTGGAAGAAGTTACTTTACATACAATTAAAGAGGTACCAACCTACTATATCATTCTAAGATCAGCTTTTGCAAGAGATACAACTTGAGATTAACTTAGATTATATGTCTATTTTCAACTCGTTATTTTCTGGATGAAGCATCTTATCTACCACCTCGCACATGGTAGGTCTTGCATCTTTGTCTTCCTCTGAACACTGCAAAGCTACTTTTAATAAAATTTCCATTTTCTCCAAGTCAAAGTTACCACTTAAAGATGGATCCACAATTTCTTGAATCCATGATTTCGTTTCACTGGTTTCGCGCATCTTCTCTCTAATCCAAGTGACCAACACCCCTTGTCCAATAGCATCATTATCTCTACAGCTACCATAAGCGCAAACTTCTGGACTCTTGCCTGTGATCATCTCCAATAAAACAATGCCATAACTATAGACGTCAACTTTTGAGGTGATAGGCATCTTAAAAATCCATTCAGGAGCCATGTATCCTCTAGTCCCCCTAATCGTGGAAAAGATCGAATTATCCAAGCCACCTCTATTTAATATTTTCGATAGCCCAAAATCAGCAACCTTTGGCTTGTAATTGGAATCTAAAAGTATGTTTTGAGGCTTCACATCACAATGCAAGACCCATTCCAAGCATTCTTCATGCAAGTAAGCAAGTCCTTTGGCTGTCCCTAAAGCAATTTCAAACCTTTTCTCCCAATCAAGTTTATTGGCATGCAAATTATCAGACAAAGAACCATACTCCATATACTCATAAACCAGAAGCCTGTGCTTTCCCTCGGCACAATATCCCCATAGTTCTATCAAATTCATGTGATTAAGGTTGCCTATAGTACTCACTTCTGCTAGAAATTCGGCTTCTCCTTGATAGTTGGCTCCTCCACTGAGGGACTTTATAGCTGCAACTCTATCGTCAGACAATTTTCCTTTATACACAATACTACCGCCTCCTCGGCCTATCTCTTCATTGAAATTGGAAGAGGCCTTCTTGAGCTCAGCATAGGTGAATTTCTTGAATCTTGTTGAAAGTTGAAGGTAGCCTTGCTTGGTTTCATGTGAGCCTTTTCTTGTCTTAATCCAGTAAGTGAGAAAACAAAGAATCTCCAAAACTCCAGCTACAACAATTGACCAAATGAATGACTTTATCCATCCATGTTGTTCTTTTCTTTTGTAAGCTCTGTCCAGCATCACTTTTTCCTTGTGACATTGGAGATTTCCTTTATAATTCGCTTCCCAAGTTTGCCTTCTTTTAGGCAATTTTACATAAACAATATCCGGCCAACTAGATTGGACATAGCCATTGAATAAGAGTGTTTTTGGGTAACAACCATAGGTACCATTACCTCCAACAAACTTGTACTGGAAACCTTTGCAATCACAATGTTTCAAGCATAAATTCTTGCATTCTTGCAATGTTTTATTACGAAAATATGCAATATCATACCCGTAAAACTCAACGTGGTGAAGCGGAAAGAAATCCATCGAACTAGTATCGTTGCAAGAAATCGTGAATTCTGGTTCACAACCGTACGACCAATCTGTGGGATTTCTCATCCTATATCCTGGTATACAAGAGCATTTTCTGCCAAAGTAAGGATCATAGGAACACAAACTGTTCAATCCACAAACTCCATGAACCCTACAAGCTGCTATAAATAACTGCCAAGTAACTCTCCAAGTGTTACTCAGCATATCTAGGCTGTACAATCGAATATTTCCATCTACATCAAGAGTCAATCTTCGTCGCAATTCCACACCATAATCAGAAGATTGAAATATAAATTCATCACTTGACACAAAATTGCCCAAACGGTCAAGAACTGCAGTTTTGCTGTCATTGTAGGTGGACCGGCCTGCAGAGGCGAATGGACTATATAAGCAAACAGTTCAACTGAACCAATATTTTCGATAGGAAGCATATATATATATATATATATATATATATATATATATATATATGTGTGTGTGTTGCGCGTTAATAATGACACATAACTTTTTAAACATTTATTTATATGAAGGAACAATAAAATTTTATTAATGAGAGAAATTTTATGTTTAATAATACAACAATCATCTAAATGCCGAAAAATATTATTATATTAATAAAATACATGAATTTAAAATAAAAGAACATCATCAAATCTTACACAAATTATCAATTTTGCATGTTAGTTAGATAATTATATATTATAGTTTAAAAGTATTTAATGTGATGGTATCTTAACGAACACTTCTTTGTAGACAGTTATTTTTGTGTATGTTTCCTCCTAATGCTTTGGTTGCTCTGCCTTAACCAGAACTCTTCTTGTCAATCTCGATATCCCTCTTGAAAGGACAACATACAGTTGTTTATGCATAAAAATATATTGCGATAAATATAGTCCAATATTTAGGATATTTGTCCTTGTGCTTTATTTATTATACTTGCAAAACATAATCATACTAAAAAATATTTTCACAAAAATTTAAAAGGGTATTTAGTTTCGGAAGACGAAAGTTGAATTCAAGGATAAGAATATATTTAGAAGCACATTGACCAGTATCATAACTTTTACATGTATGACATTATTGTCAAAACTTCTATATACTATCTGTGTGGTATTACATAAGCTATTCGGCATATCTAAATTTTTCAGTAGCATGATGTGCATATTTTTCTTCAAAATTAACTTATATACAATGGCAGATCAATTTTAACTTAGTCTATTATATATACAGTGACACTAACACACGTAAGAAATAATAAACTTGACAACAAACATGTATGGTAGAAGGCCATTTGGTATTAAAGTATTTAGGTATTCTTCTTGGCAGTAATTATTAGTATCACTAAAACAACATTTTATTTTTACTATAAAATTTTGCAATCAACATTTTATTTAGTTGATCAATATATTCATTTCTGCTAACTAAGATATCTTTTTAATTCTATCGTGCGATTTGCACAAATTGCGTTTTATCTAAAGATAGAAATATTTCTCTTATTAAATGCACTACTATTACCATTGGGATTGATAACCAAGTGTTTAAGAAGAATCAAATCATCTTTTATTGGATGCTCTTCTTCGTTTCCGACACGAACCAAGAAGACACTGAATGTTGGATCTGTTCTTACTTTATATTTCTTGTCAGTTGAATCGTTCACATTTGAAGCTAGAAGTATAACGTTGGCAAGATAGCTTTTATAGTCTCTGCTTTTGTCGATTTTGGAACTACTGGTAGTACTTGACAGAAATAACCTCACAAACCATTAATATCCAATATATCTCTAGAACTCCGGGCAATTATTTCGATCATTTGACACTTAGTCATAAGTGCTTCATCTCGTATTATCAATTTTGATTTCCTTATAATTTAGCACAATTGCTCTGTTTTGGTATATTTATTATGGTTATTTACGTTGTTTGAAGAGGCATATCAAATATAAAGTGGGTGGCATCACAGTAAAATTATTGTTGGTACACTACTTGCTATTATTGATAATAGTGTCATGCCTCTTAATATGATATTTGCAAGTAATGCATGATATAGAAATATTATTTCGATTCTGCCGGAGGCATCTACAAAGAATAATCTCGTTATACCAGAGTCGACTCTTTATAATATTGTCTTGAAAGCTTGTTCTTGATTAGGATTTAGCTTTGATTGTGCTTCCTCGGACACTTGTATAGCATTTTGATTCTTAATAATATACTATCATATTTACTTTGTGTTCTACCGCTATTTTTATGGACTAAATTTATGTACCTTAAGATTTTTTTTTAACTTGAATAAAAATTTTACTCATATGATGAATTTAAAAAAATAATTGAATTGCATTCTCTTGCTAAATAATTAATTAAAAGATTTAATTAAATAGTTTTAGCATAGAAAATAATTTATTTTATGTTAATGCAGATCTTAATATTCGTTCATCTCTTGTTTTGAATATTTAATATTAATTATAATTTTATCCACCATAAATTTTATTTTTAAAGGGTAAAAAATTGATATGATATTTCACTTTTAGATTGTTATTTTTGCAGAATCAATAGTGGTATTGAGTCTTGCTAACTATTTTCTTTCTTTCTCTCACATTGGTATTGGGTATTTTTCAATATTACACAAAAAATTGGTAAAAAATTATTACTTGAGTAGGAAAATAGTTTAAATATAAAATAAAAATATATTAACGTGGGGGTATCTTTTTTCTCAATGTCAACTCTTTATGCAATCTATCTAATTTATTTTTTCTTGGTATTGGACATTATGGAGTTATAGTGTATTGTCAATATGGAGGATTCTTATGAAATTACTTTTATTAAACCTTCCTTTTAATAAGAATTTAATAGACGAAATTTTATTAATTTTAAATATTAAAAATTAGCATAGAAGGTATTGTAGTCCAAAAATAGGTTATTATAGTTATGTTCTTTCCCTATGAGTTCTTTCGCTTAATATTTTAGGACTATTTTGGTATATTAGTATTGTATTTATCCTTTTATAATAACATAGACTCTCCTTTTTCTAAATGTATTTGGACAATATAATACATTCTCAAATTAAATTAGTAATAGGACATTATAATATGTTTCAAATTAAATTAGTAATAGGAATTTTTAAGAAGTATATTGTAAAAGTAATAGGATTACATGACTTAAAATATTTACTTGTTCAATGTTATATGAATTGGACATCCTGAAAGTAATTATACTAATAGGATTCCTAAGGGTAATCATGTAAGATTCATAAAGCATAGTATTATGTGCTAAAACTAATAGGATTATAAAGCTAATATATATCTAAAATTTCAGTTATGTCCTTTTATTATGAGTTATTATGCTTAATATTATAAGGTTATTTTTGTAAACCAATATTGTATCCATGCTTTTATAATAATATAGATAGATAGATATAGATAGATATATGAACTAAAGATTGAACCAATTAAATTTAAATTTTGTATCTATTTTTGTTGACCAGCCGTATAGGTTTTGATGATTGACAAAGGAACACATGAATGAATCAGATTTATGAATATTGTATACAGAAGCCAGAATCAAGTAAAATGTATACACATGCAAGGGATAAGTATAAGTGATTATTACTGACCTGCATCCCAAACAATTAACCACGGGCTTGGCCAAAAAACACTTGTCATCTCTATGCCATCAAAGACAAGACGTAGGACATTATCCTCATTAAAATGTACCTCGTAAAATCCAGAAGAGAAATTGGTCGAGCTTCTACGTGACACAAGCTTTGAGGTTTTGGTAAGTGGTTGTTCAGGAAGAAGTGTATCTGTAGGTGAATCAAAGCTTTGCCAGATTTCTCGACCTTCTGAAGTTACAAGAACAAGGTTGCCGTTATCCAGCAACCTTAATTCAACAGAGGAACTTGATTGTGTACCAGATTCCCAAACATTGATCTGATTCGCATCAATCAATACGAGGTTGCCAGATTTGAGCAGGGAGAGATGTGATTTTCTTCCATTTATAGGCTGATCTCGGTTAGCCATCCAAACAACGGTGTTGGTTCCATCAGCCAATGGCTTAGTAAACCATATAGCAAAGAAATAAGCATTGTCACCAACAGAGTAAAAACCAGCTGTGAATTCTTCATTAAGGGATAAAAGAGAATCTTGTGGAGCAGAAAGTGAACCTTCAGATAAACTAAAGATTGTTGAGGATGATGAAATTGGCAATGCAACAAGTGAAGCCAAAACAAGAACCAAAATTGGTAAATCCATGTAATAATTTGAGATTCTTAATACTTGAGTTTTGAAATATATAAATTCAGAACGAGACAAAAATGAGTAATGTTAGAAGGCGGCTAATGCATGTAGGGACAATATTAGTAGAGTAGTTGAAAATTGAATAATTTTTGAATCAAATAGGAGAAGACCGATATTAGAAGACTTTCTTTTACCTAAAGAGAATGATCCTTTCTCAACTCGGAATTATTTTATTTCGTTAATCTATCATAGAGCTCTTAATTTTCTTCATGATATTACTGTTGCTAAGCACAGTATACAATTCCACAGGTGGGGAGTTAGTTTTGTTATAGAGTGCTTTAAATGTTCAGATATTCATGGATATATATACTTACTGATGATTTAGTCAGTCTAAGTTTGTTAATGAATAAATAGCAAAGTTGTAATATTTATTTAATACAAATGAAAAACAAAAAATACTGGTCGAATTGTTCATTCATTATTAATTTAAAAAACGCCAACCAAGGATGATTTGGTCTAAATTCAAACTAATCAAAGATTCGTCTTCACTAAAATATTTGTAAGAAGTTCCATTTAGAAAAGAGACAGAAATATTTACAATTGAGGCTTCAGGAAACAGTGGGATGAAATTACTATTTATTATTTGACCTGATTACTACGAGAACCCAGGCCACAACGTCCTTATATACGTATAAAACTCTGCTAATTTTATTTTTCTTATCCGAGAGTTCCTTCTATTTTCTGGTTATTTATTTGGCTGTCATAAAAAAGGAAACACAATTGGAGTACTACATATACACACAGACATTTAGGCCGTCCAAAAATGGAAAATGACGCTATATAGCTGCTGTCAAAATGATAGCGAAAAAATTATGTATTTTTTGAATATATATATGTTCTGTATGTTATATACAAAAATTATATGAATTTTATATATATTTTTACTATCAAATATAAATAATTTCCTGCGTGGACAAAAAACGAAAAAAGCACAAAAGAAATCGCAGTGTCCACTGTCCCCTCCAAACAATCACACCCACTGCTTCAATAGTTACAACTTGCAAACAGTAGCATTCAACATATCAATTTATGGCAATCTTATGTCCGTGTCATAGACTGAGTCTTTGATTGGTAATCCCATGTTTTTTAGATTGCATATTATTATTCGCCCAATAAATTAATCTATTGGGCTAATCAAGATTCAATTATAAAAATATAAAAATCAAATCGGGATTAATCAACATATTATTAATCCCATGCTGAATCAATATATTATAAACCCGCGCGATAGATTGAGTTTTTGATTATAACCGGGATAAATAATCTCATCTTCTACGTAGATAGGTAATCCCATACTTTTTAGATTGCATATTATTATTTGCCCAATAAATTAATTTATTGGGCTAATCAAAGTTCAATTATAAAAATATAAAAATTAAATCGGGATTAATTAACAAATTATACTGAATCAACATATTATTAATCTCGCACGATAGCCTGAATCTTTGATTATAATCAGAATAAATAATCTCATCTTCTACGTAGATAGGTAATCCCATGCCTTTTAGATTGCATAATATTATTCGCCCAATAAATTAATCTTTTGAGCTAATCAAGGTTCAATTATAAAAATATAAAAATCAAATCGGGATTATTCAACATATTAGTAATCCCATGTTGAATCAACATATTATTGATCCTGTGCGATAGACTGAGTCTTTGATTATAATCAGAATAAATAATCTCATCTTCTACGTAGATATGTAATCCCATGTTTTTTAGATTGCATATTATTATTCGTCCAATAAATTAATCTTTTGGGCTAATCAAAGTTCAATTATAAAATATAAAAATCAAATCCGGATTAATCAACATATTATTAATCCCATGCTGAATCAACATATTATTAATCCTGCACGATAGACTGAGTCTTTGTTATAATCAGGATAAATAATCTCATCTTCTGCGTAGATAGGTAATCCCATGCTTTTTAGATTGCATATTATATTCGTGCAAAAAATTAATCTTGTGAGCTAATCAAGGTTCAATTATTAAAATATAAAAATCAAATCAAAATTAGTCTAACATATTATTATAATCAGTATATACGTCAAACAGAATGAAACCAACTTCAAAATGCAGTTTTCTTTTCTCAAAATGAGGATAAAATATATCAAAAGTTCTAGTCATGTACCAAACAACTTATTGGCTTTTAAAACCCAAAATAGGGCCACTACATTTATTGGTCTCTTCCCCCTCCCCCTCACTCCCCCCCCCAACCCCCAAAAAAAGACCTCAAACCACCCAAGAAAGAATACTTCAATACATCCCCTAAGTTCCAGGTTCATTTGGAGCAGCACGAAATACACATGTTTGGTCAAACTTTTAAAATCAGCTTATTTTAAAAAGTATTTTTTTTAAAAATATTTTTGGCGAAAAGCCGTCTGTGTTTGATTAAATTTGAAAAATATTTTAAGTAATAATTAGTGTTTAACTAAGTATTTGAAAACTACTTCTAAGTGTATTTTTTTCAAATGCTTCTCAGAAAAGCGCTTTTAGAAGAAGCTATTTGTTTCTGTTTTTCAAAAATTGTTTCCGTTTCTTCTCAAAAACACTTTTTTTCCTTCTAAAAACGTGGTCAAACACCTCAATTTTTGGCCAAAAGTATTTTTGGCCAACAAAAAAAATACTTTTGGAAAAAAAAAAAAGACCAAACTAGCTATAAATCATCTTCTAGAAAAATTCTAGTCTGTAGTATTATAATTTTCATAAATTAGCTCTTCCCTAAGGAAATGATCTGGAAAAGTAAAATGGATTGATGATTTACTAAGTTGGTATTCCTTAAATTAGATACAATTACAAGTTTACAACTCTCAGATTGAAGTCTTATTTTTGCGTTATAAGGAACGAAAAGACTCAACTGAACCAAAAATAAGATCTCGTATAGTGCATAGTTTATTGATATTGAATTATTCTATTGGAAATTCAAGCATATATAGTTCGTTGTTTATTGTTGCTAATTCCCTAGACATGTTAAACTATGAGATATCTTTATATATATAAATTCTGAAAGAGACATGAATCCAATTGCTGTAGATGGCGCCTAGTGAGGAAGAACTGTATTAAAAGTGGGTCTCTAAATTTTGTGACTTGAAAAATAGATAAACAGAAGAACTATATCTTATATTATACTATCAATTAGCACCTGTAATATTCTTCATGACCTCTCTGTTGTGTACCATTAACATATACTTAACACCGTAACGGTCTACCAAACTTGGTTGCACGTCATATATATTATACTTATCCACGACCTCGTTAGTTAAGGACTGGTTTAATTATAAGTAGTTAATTGTTTATCCCAAAATAAGGTAACAATTAGAGTTGTACGTGGTTTAAAGGATGCGTGATTTAATTCAACACGAATAATTAAGAATAGCAGATAAATGAATTAAAGACGAAGACGGTCAAACCAATCGCAATGATATGATTAAGCCTGATCTTAGATTGAACAGCAACCTCGTCCTCGATTGGACCCTCGGTTCGAGCCTAGTCGTGAATGAAGAACAGTACAAGTGAGCAAAGCCCTTAACTGTAGCTAGAAGATAAAAATAAATTTTTATTGCTTTGAATTGCGTATTACCATGTATATCGGACTAAAGAAAATCTTTTCCTTTATATGGTAGGAAAGTTTGAGTCTTAGTACAAGTCTAAAAAAGGTAAAAATCTTCTTTTGCCGGTAATTGTTGATCCATAATCGACATCGAGCGAGTTTCACGTTGTGATATCCGGTTGAGGGCTAGTATTGCGGCCCCTATCAGTCATTCATAACCGTCCACCGCATCTCTCGAGGTCTAGAAGTCATGCTCGGTCATGGGTGCGTAGATTTACCGCGTTTGATTCGGATATATCGTTCATCCTTCCCAAGTCTCGACGACTCTTTGGCCCCGATTACAATCTAGCGGATTCGTGTTCCCCCTTCGTTCTTTCATCGAGGAATCGGGTTGACATTGGACCCGATTTTACCCGTACACAGATAGTCTCCTCATTTTCCGGAGGGTAGATTTATCGAAGCGACAAAAAGAGAATAGTGAACCATGGTTCCTTCCTTCGTACGTTATGACCAAGTTGTTGTTCAACAAAATTTCCCATGAGTCGTGTCATTGTGACTTCGGACACTTGACAGTCTCCGGCTGACTGTCTTCGAATGCGAAACGTCATGCATTGATTGTTCTTCCACCATAAAAACTCCGACCCTTTTTCAGTTCTCCACTTTCCGATTCCAGAACTCTTCGACTTACCCTCGAATTCTCTATTTTCCTTTTAACTCCTTCAAATCTTCATTCTCCTCAGACCTTCATATCTTCATCCTCAATCTCCATACATTGTCTTGAATCTTCAACTCAGATCTTCATATCTTCATCCCATCTTCAAATCTTCATATTTTTTCTTCAAACCTTCATATTTTTTTCTTCAAACCTTCATATTTCCCAGATCCCGATGGAAAAAACATCTTAAATTTGTGGCAAATCAAACCGCTCCTTCATCTTCCAACCCCACCACAGACGCCGAGGTGACCATCTCTGAGGTGGCCCAGGAGCCTCCCTTGAAGAGCTTCATACCTGGGGGCTGCTCTATCAGGAACGACTTTAACGTCGAGAAGGCCTCCCGTCAACAGGACGGAGGCTAGGGAGCATGGAGGTACATATGCTCCATTACTGAGGAAACACTACCCACAGTCTAGATAGACTATAATTTGGGTGGCAAGGAAGTGGTCGTTCCCGGGCCCAATGAATATATCACCAATCACATGGAGGGGTACTTAAGTGTTTACACTCACCCTTCACGCTCGCCCTGGTGGACCCCATAGTCCTCGACTTTTTCAAAAGGTACGAGGTCTGCCTTGCAAAGATTTACCCATCCTTTTGTAGGATCGTAATCCTCCTCCGACGCTTTGCGAACAACACCGAAGCACCTCGGTTCATCCTCGACCATTTGCTTCGTCTCTACAGTCCCAGAATTTTTCGAAAGGGGGTTGATCAAGAACGTTCGTTGAGCAAGTAAGGCTCCATTCTCGAGAATTGGCAAGGACTAATATCAAGGCTGGCAGGGGAGGTTAGTTCAGGTGAAAACCGAAGACCTCATTCCCTACAAATTTCTACCATGCCTAGAGAAGTGGAATGCCCCCCGTAAGTCTTTTTCTTTTCGAGTATTTGGCATTCCCTTTTATTCTTTTTCTAATTGCTTGTGTTTGTCATTGTGCAGCGGTTCCCCAAGTTCCTAGTGCAGCCCCCCACTTCAAGGAGTGGATCGAGGGGATCTACAAACATATGCCATACTCCGAGAACGCATGGCGCAAGCTCTCAAAGGGCCATTTGGAGGCCCGTTCCCATGGTAAAGCTCTCTCCCGAATGATTACCTTAATACTCTTGGTTTCCACATCTCTGAGTCTCCTTTTTTTCATACAGGTTTGCCCAAGACCACCGAGCTCGGGCCGTTGGATGAGGGTGAGGATTCGTCCTTACTTGTCGAACCCTCTGCTTCAAGACAGCCCGAGGCTGCTGCAAAGGAGGAGAAAGAGTAGACAAAGAAGAAGTCTTCGAGCTCCCAGGACGCCGAGGTAAAGAACAAGAAGGTGACCATCCGAATCTGGAAAATCAAAAAGAGTACTAAGTCCAGGGTACCGACTCTGATTCCTTCTACAAACTCAGGGATTATTCCAAGGACGACAACCTTGAGTTCATTGCTCATGAGTCGACCCTCAATGAGGGGGAGCAGGAGGCAACGGAGAAAGGTGACCATAAGGTCGATTCCCCTCTAGCTCGGGTACCATAAGAAGAGATGGAGGTCACTACCTCCTAAGAAGCCGCTCCCATCCCGAACGAGGTATGTGGTTTCATTGACATCGTGGAGACGTCGTACTATACCAATTCTATACTCAAAGAGGCTCAAGCGTGCAAAGAAAAATTAAACGAGACGGCGTCGGGACCAGATGATGCTCTCAATACGTTCTTTGATGGCATAAACAAGGCCGCATTGGAGGACTTTTCCGGCCTTGGTCACCTGGGGGACCCAAAAGAGGATGTTTCATAGGGAGCGAATGAGGCGAGCTCGACCCCAAAACTAGTGAAGCAGTTCCCTGCCCCGAGTGTGGATCCTGACCGTAAGAGAATAGTCGTTCTTACTATCCCTACGGATGCATGGGCCCTCTCTGCTCCGGTGGATATAGCCAGCTACCTTCGTTGCCTGGTGATCGAGGAGGATCAGGCTAAGATGAACGAAGTAGGCACGTCGAGCCTCTTCAATGAGGTGTAACAGGCACTGAACTAGGTAAGTCATCTACTCTTTGTACCCCTTGTGATTTTTGCTTAGTTCTAGACATGTTCTAACGACTTTGTTGTTTTTCACGCTTCAGTGCTTCATCATGAAATCTTTCTTCGATCCACCTTGGAGATTAGCCAGCTCGAGTTCGAGCTTAAAGAGAAAGTCCAGAAGAAGGACATGTACAGGGATCTTAGCGAACAACAAGACGAGGCCCTCAAGGACCTTCCGATTCTCCAAGCTGAGCTAGAAAATGCTCAGAAGGAGGCCTCGTCCCTGAAGCGGGAGCACACCGACCTGGTCGAGAAGGTAAGGATCTTTGAGGCTAAAGACGATAAGTTAATCGTGATGACTAATAACACAACTTCGCAGGTCCAAAAGAAGTTATACCTGATCGGCCAGCTTCTGAATGAGATGGACGAGGTCAAGACCATGACTAAGGCGTGGAAGAGCGGGATAGACCTGCTGGCTTCATAACAGGAGGCCGCAAAAGAGGAGCTGGCATCAATCAAGTATCAAATCCGGGTGGCAAAGGACAAGGCCGACGAGTGGTCTCAGTTATATGATCAACTTCGGGCACAACTGAACTCGGCCATCACAGAACGGGATGCCCTCGGGTAAGAATATGTGGTGCTGAGGTCCAAATTGGAGGCAAATTCATTGATTTATCTGACGTCGAGGAAATGCAGGCCCAGTATAAGGATAATATAAAAGATAGTCAAGGCATGATTAAAGACAAGGACCGAGAACGTAAAGCGGTTATCCCGGAAAGAGACCTCGAGGAGATCCATGCTCGAGGTTTTGGCCTATCGGCCGGGATTGAGGAAGCCAAGAGACTCAAAGCTGAGGCAAAGGAACTTTATGAGCCTGAGGGTCCTGAAGGCTCCGAGGGTTCCTACGGTTCCGTTGACGAGTCGAGCCCCGATGAAGACTAGGCGTAAATGCGTTAGTTCTTTTTAGTTTTTCCTTGTATATCTTCTTTTTTGTTTATTTTGAGGATTTTTATCGTGCCTTTGTAAATATTTTTTGGAATATATAAAATTTTCCCCTTTTGACAATATCATATCTTTATTTTAGAACATCTATTTGTAATTTTTTATTTACGTATCATTTTTAATACCTTAGCATAAAATCAAATATAGTCTAGAGCATCCGTTCTTCAGAGGCCCAAATATGGCCCGATTTCGGTAGCAACTCCGGATTACTTGTGGCTTCGAGTCTTCGAAAATATTGAAGGCCTTTAAGATGCTTAAGTGTCTTCGACGATGTTTTTTTCAAGGGTAACCTTTTAATATGTTTCAATTTTTTGTAAGGGCCTTACTTTCTAGTACGGGCTTTGGACGTCTCCGAGCCGTTTTTAGGACAGTCGTAGCCTTTCGTATTCGGGCACTACCTAATAGGCTTGGTGTCTCCGGGATTCGGTGGCCCCGGTCATCCGAACTTTATCGGTCGACAGTCCCCGAGTAAGGGTAGCCCGTGGGCTTTAGGATCTAGGATCGAAGAAGTGAAATGCGTAGTAATAAAGTGTAACGGAAGTAGAGGTTTCTTTTTGATAATTTAGTATGCAAGGTACATGATCGGAGGCGCATAAGCCTTATGTCGTGGCTAGAATAGACTATGTGAGCACGGTTCGCATGATCGTTTGACCCTTACAAATGAATCCTAATCACTAAGCCTTGGCTTTTGACATATAGAATTCTCCTTTTCTAAGAATCCTAACCTAGGGGATGGTCTCCGGTATTCAAGGCCGAACTTGTGAGGGCTCGAATACCATTGATTTGGTGCAAATGATCATTGATTCCGGTTTAAGACTGGTCTTCAAAACTATGGTAGCACGTTTTACTATTGCCTCGTTAAAAACCTTGCCGAAAAACCCACATCAGGACAAAATTTGTTCAAGGAAAAAAGAGTACAACACGTGCTTTCAGACCTAATAGTCACATTCATCCCTAGCGGAGTACCTACATATGTTAGTCAGTAATGCAACAAAATTAAAAGGGAATTAAGATCATACCTTAGCAGTAGTACCACTTTAAGTGTGCCATGTTCCAGTTGTTTGGTAGTTGTACATCGTTTCCTGCTTCGAGTTTATATGAGCCTTTCCGATGATTCGATAATGTCATTCCCAATTTGGGTTGTTTCCCTTTGTTTGGGTTCCTGTGTGTTGTGTTACCTTTCTTAATACCAAGTCCCCAAAATTGAAAATGTCAGAGGCTGGCTCTTCGGACCAGAGCGGCTTCCCGCTTTTCGTACAACAATTCCATGCTCGTGGTCATGGCTTCACCATTTGACTATTTGGTAGCATACCCGAACCTGAGGCTCAGGTCCCCTACCTCGACTGGTATTAAGGCTTCCGCTCTGTAGACCAGAGAGAATGGGTTCGCCCCGGTACTTGACTTCGAAGTCATGCGGTATGCCTACAAGACTTCAGGCAAGATTTCCTTCCACTTCCCTTTAGAACCGGTCAACCTCTTTTTTAGGTTTTGGAGTATAGTTTTTTTCATTGATTCTACTTGCTTGTTCCCACTAGGGTGATAACGTGTTGATAATATCTTCTTGATCTTGTGATCGTCAAAAAAACTTACTCACCTCGCTGCCGACAAACTTTTTTCCATTGTCGCAAACGATATCGGCTGGTATCCAAAATCGACATATTATGTGACCCCAAATGAAGTCGATGACTTCTTTCTCTCGGACCTTCTCGAACGCATGTCGACCCATTTGGAAATATAATCGGTCATGAATAGTATGAATTGAACCTTACCGGGCGCACATGGCAGGGGACCGACGATGTCCATTCCTTACTTCATAAACAGCCAAAAAGACAGGATCGAGTGGATCATCTCTCTCGGTTGATGGATCATGGGGGCATGTCTTTGGAACTCGTCGCATTTTTGTACGAAGTCTTTTACATCCTTCTGCATTTCATTCCAGTAGTGGCTGGCTTTGATTAGCTTCGAAATAAGGATTCTGCCCTCGAATGGTTCCCCCAAGTGCCCTCGTGAACTTCTCTCATGGAATATTTGGTCTCTCCCAGCCCTAAGCATTTGGCCAGTGGACCAAAGAAGGATCTCCTGGATAATTCCCCTTCGACTAAGCAAAATTTAGCAGCCTTGGTTCGTAGGGCTCTCGATTCCTTGGGACCCGAAGGCAATTTTCCTATCTTTAGGTAGTCTATGTATTTGTTTCTCCAATCCCAAGTCAAACTTGTCGAGTTTACTTTGGCGTGACATTCTTCTACCACCGAGTTCATTAGTTTTACCACTGGCCTCGAGCTGAATTCATCAAAGTCAACAGACGACCCCAAGTTGGCCACTGCATCGGCCTCACTATTTTGATCTCTGGGTACACGTTGTAGAGTCCATTCCTTGAATTGGTGTAGGGTCACCTGCAATTTGTCCAAGTACCTCCGCACCCCTTTTCTTTTACTTCGAATGTTCTGTTGACTTGATTTACGACAAGGATGGAGTCGTATTTAGCTTCGATCACTTCGGTCCCAAGGCTCTTAGCAACTCTAGACCTACAATTATGGCCTCATATTCGGCTTCGTTGTTAGTCAATTTTACGGTTCTATAGACTGCCTGATTATGTTTCCCCTAGGTGGTTGATAGATCGTATTTTTAGAAGTTTGGATACCTCATCTTTGATAAATGCGTGTTTAATCTCAGGCTGTGGTTTCCTTTTCTTCTTAACCAGATGGAACTTCGGGTCCAAACACAGCTTGTGAATGGTTACCTCCGGTGGGACTCCTGTCATGTCAAGATGGGACCAAACAAAACAATCAGCGTTAGCTTTAAGAAAAATAATAAGTTTTTTCCTAATCTCGGGCGTTAACCCCGTGCCCAGGTATACCTTTCGAACCTGTAGATACTCGATTAATATGACTTGTTCCAACTCTTCGGCCATTGATTTGGTGGCGTCGGTGTCATTAGGAGCTATGAATGATCTTGGGACGCTATAATCGCCCTCCTAGTCTGCTCGTCGTTCTTCCTGTTTCTTCGGTTCGGTCGGGGCCGGTATCAGTGATTCCTATTTATCCTCTTCCTTTTTGGTCGGTTTCGTGTTCCTTGATGTCGAAATTGCGGGCACCGAGATTACCTCGTTGACGAAAAATATCTTCCTTGCGGCTGGCTATTCTCCGTAGACCGTTTTGACTCCCCCTGGTGTGTGAAGTTTCAATACCTAGTGCAAGGTCGAGGTTACCACCCTCATGTGTTAGACCTATGGCCTTCTGAATAAAGTGTTGTACCTCATGTCCCCTTCGATCACGTAGAACTTTGTTTCTTGGATTGTCCCAGCGGTGTTTACTGGAAAGGTTATCTCTCCTTTCGTGGTCTCACACGCCATGTTAAATCCGTTCAATATTCGGACTTCCGATACAATTTGGTCCTGAAACCCCAATTACTCTACGACCCTTAATCTGATAATGTTGGCCGAGCTACCTGGATCAATTAACACAAGTTTAACTCGCGATTATTGATAGGTACGATTATTACTCGTGCATTATTTTGAGGTTGTAATATTCATCATTAAATGAAATGGCTCCCTCCGGAATATAATCTTAGGTGCGTTTTTCCCTTGTAATAGATAATTTAGTGCTTTTTATCGTTGGTCCTTGGGGAACATCGACCCCTCTTATGATCATGTTACTCATGTTCTGAGGCTCCTCTTATTCCTGTTTATTGGCGTCCATGTTCCCGAAGTGATTTTTGGCTCTCTCACTCTCAAATTCTCAGAGGTGCCCGTTGTTGAATAATCGGGCAACTTCTTCTCTCAATTGTCGGCATTCTTCGGTCTTGTGACCATGAGTACCGTGATGCTTACACATCAAAATAGGGTCTCTCTGGGTAGGGTCAGACTGCAATGATCGGGGCCACTTGGTCTCTTTGACGCGCTTTAATGCTGACATGATCCGGGCACCGTCCATGTTGACGTCTTACTCCGATAATCTTGGTTCTTCCTTACTCCCGAGCGGCCTGTCGAACCATTTTTGCTCATCAGACCTCGGCCACTGGGCCCTCGATCGCTTATCTTCTCGTTCCTTACGGGGTGACACCCGGATCTATTTCCCCTTCGGTCCGCGTTGTATGGTTGATACCAATCTCGGACCGGTCTTAGATATTGATCAATGACTCTCTTAGATCTATTATCGGCCCTGATAGGGTAAACAGATCCAGAAAGGGCCCCGATTTGGTCGTCCTCGACCCTGATCTTCAATTGGTACATGATATAGACGTCGGCCCAAGTTACCGCCGGATACTCTAGCAAATTTTGTTTTAGCTGTTGAGAGGCCAAGGAACTTCGAGGGTTGAGCCCTGAGTAAATGCCTGAACATCCCAATTATCTGCAAATAGTGGTAGGTCCATCTACTCCATCTAGAATCTTGACACGAACTCCCTGAGCATCTTGTTATCCCTTTGTTTGACCTTGAAGAGATCTGACTTTCTGGTCTCGGCCTTGATGAACCGGACATGGGCCTTTATGAAAGCATATGCAAGCATAGAAAACGATTCAATGGAATTTGCGGTCAAGTTGTGATACCATATCATTGATCCCTTGGACAAGTCTCCCCAAACATCTTTAGTAACTTTGACTCGATCTCATCGTCTTCCAAATTGTTCCCCTTGATTGCGCATGTATAGGAGGTCACATGCTTATTTGGATCCGTAGTCCCATTATATTTAGGGATATCAGGCATACAAAACCTCTTTGGTATCGACTTTGGTGCCGCGCTCGGAGATAAAGGCTTTTGGATTAATTTCTTGGAGTCCAGCCCCTTCAATATCGGGGGTGCTCCCATGGATCTGATCGACCCTGAAATTGTATTTTTTCACCTTCTTGTCATTAGCCTCAATCTTTTTCTCACCTGACTCCACCCGTTCAACGCTTCGAGCATTTTCATTACCTCAAGATTTACCCGGGGCTCGGCTTCACCCGGTTTCTCGAATTTGTTCGTCTCTTCGGGTGCTTTCCCGGAATTGTTCGGGCTCAAAGCTATTGGGGCGTGGATTTGATTCTGCATCTGTGCCATTGCCGCTTGTTGAGCCTGCAACATTTTGAAAATCAGCCATAGGCTCACACCATCAACTTCGCCTTCGCGCGCTTCTCGAGCTGTTGATTGGGTCTTCCGCGAACAATGTTTTCGGGATCAGTTGGCAAATTGATGTTAATAGCCACCTGTAAGTTATCATCGGCCGGGTCGGCCAATAGGAGACCGTTAGGATCGGCAGGAAGCACATCGTTGCTGGGCACCAAATTATTATTTTCGCCGTGATGGCCAGACTCGGCGTCAACATCGTGAGTAGACTACAGACTGAGAATTTGTCATTTTTTTGCTGACCTGAAATTAAGATTTCAAAGAACAAGCGTAAAATAAGGTGTGTTATGGAGATTCGTATCAAATCAGTACTATTATCCTTTGCCCTACGGTGGGCGCCAAACTGTTTACCCCAAAATTAGGTAACAATTAAATTTGTACGCGGTTTAAAGGATGCATGGTTTTAATTCAACACGGATAATTAAGAATAACAGATAAATGAATTAAAGACGAAATAAATGATCAAAGCAATCGCAATGATATGATTAAGTATGATCTTAGATTGAATAGTAACCATGTCCTCAGTTGGACCCTCGGTTCGAGCCTAGTCGTGAATGAAGAATAATACAAGTGATAAAGTTCTTAACATTAGCTAGAAGATAAAAATAAACTTTTATTGCCTTGATTTGTGTGTTACCACGTGCCAGACTAAAGAAAAACTTCTCCTTTATATAGTAGGAGAGTTTCAGTCATAGTACAAGTCTAAAAAAGTAAAAATTTTCTTTTACAGGTAATTGTTGATATATCCTTCATCCTTCTTGAGTCTCGACGGGTCTCTGGCCCCGATTACAATCTCACGGATCCGTGTTTCCATTTCGTTCTTTCATCGGGGAATCAAGGTAGATATTGCCCCGATTTTATCCGTACACATTAATAATTATGAAAAATGATGAATACTTATGGAGTTTAAAGAAGGATGCCGGGTACTCTAATGTGCTAAATGATTACTTGACTTGACCAATAATTATTCTCGTCCTAATTAAGGACTAACTGGTCTAAGTGATGAAACCATCGTGATGATTATTAAAAGAAATGGTTGATGAATAATCGATTTTATATGAATCAATCCATTAAATAAAACTATAATTTTAAAGTAATGACCAACCGGTTGATCCTTAGATTTCTGATTAATACAACTGATTTATTTGAAAAGTGCTTTAACTCGGATGATTAAAAAGTTCAAACGGAAAATGCTTTAAACTTTTACTTTTCATTCTCGTGGATCAAGGTTCAATTCAAACTTGATCCTTAGATTTCTAACCACCTCTCTATTTTGGCACCTCACCCTAATAATTCATAAACAAAAGAGGGTTCATTATCAATCTACGTTTCAATCTAGCTCTAAACTTTTACTAGAATTAATTCAAATAGCCGTCCACTCAATAACTTAAATTAAAAATAATTAATATATATATATATATATATATAATTTATGTATTGTATATGTATAATTCATATATAATTTATGTATATAACTAGAAAAATAAAATAATAAATATGACCGACTATTTGTGTAAAGATCCTTTTTTAACTTTGCTGGCAAATCAGGGCCCAAGCAGTAAGTAGCCAACCTTCCACAACTTCATGGGAATCATTATCAACCTACGTTCCAATCTAGCAGTCCGCATCACAAAAAAAGAAGAAAAAAATCTTCTAGAAAAATTCTAGCGTAGGAAAATGATATGGTAAAGTATATAGATATTTAATACATCATGTACTCGGTCGATTTTCGGATTAAAACATTGAGACTAGAACATTATTTAGAAATCTCAAACTCGTGTGTTGCTGTGCGTGTATAGAATCACATATGCTTAAGAAAGAGCGAGAAAGATTTCAGCTAGTGATATTGCATTATATAGTCTATTTATTGACGCTGGTTTGTGTTGTACTAGTTGGAGTTTTTAGAGCAAAGACACGGAAAATGATTAGAAAAGAAATGAATTGTTCCTTTTACAAAGAAACTTTGTTCTTCATTAACTAAGAAGAAGAAAATTTTTGTGCTTATATATAGGAGCACTTCGTCTTACTCTTAAAGAGTTAAAGAAGAGAGTAAGCCTTGCGTTGTAATGGTTGCTTGGCTAGACTTTGGATGTGGCTTTGGACAATTGATTGATAATTTTTTTGACCAAATTTATTTTATTTTTTTGACCGATAATTATTTTTTGCGTGGAGTTTTAAAGTTTGCGGATTAACATCCCGTTTGGACATTAAAAAAATTCACTTTTTTTTCGAAAACTTTTTATTTTTTTTTCGAAATCAGTGTTTGGCCATAAAATTTCCAATTTCACTTGAAAATGAATTTTAGAATTTTTCGAACATTTGAAAAACTTAAAAAAACTGTTTTTCAAAAGTTTCACTCATATCACTCACAAAACTTCAAAAACAACCAAAAATTATATTTATGTCCAACACAACTCTAATTTTCAAACACCATTTTCACTTGAAATTTTTTTTCCGCCTT
Source organism: Nicotiana knightiana (assembly GCA_005239525.1). NCBI lineage: Eukaryota > Viridiplantae > Streptophyta > Magnoliopsida > Solanales > Solanaceae > Nicotiana > Nicotiana knightiana. The sequence goes on along the minus strand of ML384523.1, from coordinate 58,271 downwards.
TTATTGGAATTTTACATTTCTTATGTCCAAATGTCCACTAAATTAGTTATTTTCCCAACGGTCAAATTCGCGACTAACAATTCATTTAACAAAAAAATAAATAATTTCTATCGAATAGACACCTTGTCAAACGAACTGAAATTTTTGCACCTGTTGAAATGAACTCAACTTCATTGCTATAAATATAGAAGAATAGCTTCATTTTTTAGACACCGAAAATCCGCAAACATCCCCCCTCTCTTCTGCATTTATGTATTGTTTTTCAAAGAAAAAAGTAAGCATCAAGTGTGATTTGGTCTTCCATTTGAGTTCGCCGAAGTTCTGTGAAGTATAGTACCACAATCACAGAATAGTTATTCCGTTCTATCCTTGTTTACCCTTAAAAATGGATAATCATTAAATTTATAAGTGGTTTTAAGGATATGTGATTTCACTTGGCACAAACTAAGAAAATGTTTAAATTGATATTAGAAATTGACTGTAAGGCAAACCAGATTAGATATGCATCTTTGGCCCTCGACCCTAGGTCGCCCTCGAACCAAACAAGTATGCTAATGGGAAATATGAACTGAGCAATAGAGTATTAAAAACTTGAGAGAGAAAATGTAATATATTGCTTTGTACTGTGTGAATGTGATTATTACAAAATGATTAGAACCATCTTTATATAGTAGATGAATTCTGCTTATGATACAATTCTAAATACAGTAAGAAATCTCATGATTGGCTAATTAATCGGCCTTGACTTGATACGTGCCGTGATCCTCGCTCTATCTCGGATATTTTGGACCTCCTTTGATTTCATTCGGTCTCCGTTCTGCTCAGTATCAATCTTGGTTGATCATCTTCCTTCACCGGTCCTCGAATTAAGGGTCCAACAACCTAACTTCATATTGGGGCTCGATCTAATACGAGACATAACCGTGATCTATCATGATCCAACCTCGATTAGTCACAAAAGGGGCAAATCCCTTCTGACTATATACAGATTGTCCCCTTGTTTCTTAGAAATAAGATGATGAGAAACGACATGAATTTTAGAGCTCCATCCTTTCGAGTGATGGCATTAGGGACTAGCTCGAACATGATGCAGGCAACGGAATGTCCCGTCGGTCAAGTTATCAAGGCATTAAATGGCTGTCAGGCATTGGTCAGCCACTACCTGATTCTGAACCGTCGACTTCAATCTAAAAAACCTTAATCTTCTTTTATTCAAACTTTTACAACCAACGCCTTTCCTACTCTTGCCTTCAAAGAATCCTTACTTCTTAATTCTCATATCAAATTTCCTGAACCTTAATTAATTTCTTTGATTTATGATTCGCTTTTCACAAATGGCTAAGACTACCAAAACCGTGCCACAAAAAGAGGTTCCTTCTTCATCGCGTCCTGCCAGCGATGCGGCTGCAGCGTAGCCCCACCTTGAGGACTTCATTCCGGCGGGGTGCCCGACTGTCGTCGACTTCAAGATAGAGAAGACCCCCTCGATGTAGGGCCATGCGAGCCAATGTCGAGGTATATGTGCACCATTACTGAGGGCATCCTCAATAAGTTCAAAGAGGAGTGCAACTGGAAGAATAAGGATGTGGTCGTTCCTTCTCCTGAGGAATCGATCACCACATACGTAGAGGGGTATCTAAGTGTTTACATTTACCCCTTTACGTTTAGCCCCCTGGATCCTGTAATAGTGGCCTTCTGCAAAAGGTACGATGTTACCCTTGGCCAGATCCACCCGTCGTTCTGGAGAATCATCGTCCTTCTCCGCTTCTTCAACAGAAAGATCGAGGAATGCTCCTTTACCCTCGATCATCTCATACGCCTATAGAGTCCGCATCTCTATCGAGGACTGATTAAGATCGCCCGCTGGGCTAACAAAGCCCCATTCTCCAGTATAGATGAGACCCGTGACCGAGGCTGGATGGGCGGGTTCATCTGAATAAGGACATCGGACATGATCCCTGCGGAAGACATGCCGTTCCTAGAAAGGTGTAGCATGAACCGTAAGTGCCCTTACCTTGAATGCTCTCTTTACCATTTTTAGTTCCTTCTTTGATTATTTTTATTTTATTGTTTTAGCTGTGGCCCAGATGCCGGACCCGGTTCCAGAGTTGAAAAGATGGGCCGAAGACTTGGTTTCTCAGAGGCCCTACTCTGAGCATGCTTGGATGGAGCTTTCGGAGGGTCGATGGAAGGCTTGCAACCACGATAAATTTATGCTCTCTAACTGTTTGCCATTTTAGTCTTTTCTCAACTAACCTGACTTCCTTTCTTTTGTAGGTCTCGGGAAGGATGTTGCGATGAGACATCCTTCCGATGATGAAGAAATCCTTCCTCAACCATCAGCTCCAAAGCTAGACAAGAAGAAAACGAGGAAAAGGGCCTCGAGTCCCTTGGGATCGGAGAAGAAAAGACCGGCGAGGAGGCCTCATAAACCCAAGGGGAACATCATTCCCCTATCTTTGGACTCAGTTCGTAGGCTAATGGATGAGTCTGAAGAAGAAGAAAAAGAAGAAGATGAAACCGGGTTGGTGGCTCGTCTGGGGGCTACGGTGTCGGTACAGAAGTCCTCCGAACCGGAGGTAATTGATAAGGGAGCTTCACCCGAGGTCCCCGACTCGAGAAGAACAGAAGTCAGCTCGTCCCCAACAAAGACGACAGTGGGAGACTATCGAGGCAAGGATCCCCAAACAACAAAAGAGGTTCCTGGGGTCTAGCTCGGGGTGGTCGACATTTCTGACTCCCCCAAATTTCAGACTCCATGATTCGAGAGGCCAACATGCTAGAAGGTCAGTGGTTCGATCTCCATGGTTTCTTTTACGGGCTCGAAATTATTACTTTCAAGGATATCCCTGGATTTGGTGACTTATCGGTACCGAAAAGAATAGTGTCGTTGGGGGCCACTAGATCTCCATCAAGCTCACGGCTGGTAGACCATTTCCCGGCACCGAGTGCTAACCCGAACCGCAAATGGAATCTAGTGATGACCGTACCCGAGGATGCTCGAATTTTCTCCCCCTCCCCCTCCAACCCCCCCTCCCCTAACGGGGGATGCCAACTATCTTAGAGGCTTAGTGATCGAAGAGGACCAAGAAGTGATGAATGTTGTGGGGCCCGCCTGCTTGTTCAACGAGGCCCAACACGCTTTAAATCAGGTAATCTTCGAGAATTTATTCCTTACTTTCTTTATATTTGGAATTGCAGATTAATATTAACACTTTTTCCCTTACTGGTAGGCTTCGGTGCTGTACCACGAGGCCTTCGTCAGAGTTTGAGAGGAGCACAAGGCCAAAGTTCAGAGTCTCACAAAGAAGAGTGATACTTATAGGCTCTTTAGTGAAAGACTCCAGGCCGATTTGGTTGCAGCTCGGATGAGCACACTGACATGGACGAACAGGTAGTCCGAATGCTTCATGATAATAAAGCCGAGTTAGAGATAACAACTAATGACCCAATTTTGCAGATCCAACAGAGGCTCGAGCAGATCGATCAGCTCAGTAAGCAGGTGGATGATATACAGGCCAAGGCCGAGGCTTTCAAGGGAAACATGGATATCTTGGCCGCGATGAAAGAGACTGTTCAAGCACAGTTGGATTCAGCCGAGACTCAGCCGAGACTCAGCCTAGAGCTGAGAAAGATACAAACTTGGTGCAGACTGAGAAGATCAAAGAGCTTCAGTCTCAGCTGGATTCAGCCGCCAACAAGCTCGAGGAGGCTAAGTTTGAGGTGGTCGAGGGCAGTATCAAGGCTAATGAAAAGGTGTCCAGTTTAAAATCAACGTCGAGGCCATTCATACCAAAGTTAGGAGCATGATAGATCACACAAATTGGCAAGATCAGAGGGAGGCCCTCGACGATGCTCAATCCCGAGACTTCAATATTGCGGCCGAGATTGTCAATGCCCGAGCAGAAGAAAATAGGGCTCGAAAGCTGGCCTTCCCTGAGGATGACTCTTATGGCCTCAGTGAGTTTGAAGAAGAAGATTTTGAGGATGGAGATGTTGCATTTGATGGAGACCAAGCCTCATAGGACTTAGTATATTTTTATTTTTTTTCTTTTTGTACTTTCTTTTGGGCCATTTCCGGGCTGTTGTAAATAATTTTGTACTTGGAAGATTTGGCCCTTGTAAAGAAGACTTATTTTTTATATGAATACAAGGCTTTTTCTTTTCCCTTTCGGTTTTTCAGTCTTTAATTCTTTTTGCTTTATAATTTGTAATCAAGAATGCTTTAGCATGAGATAATAGGGAATTATTCGATAGTCTAGTCTGAACAATTTTAGCATTTGTTAGAGTTTTGGGCTCGATATTATCGAAGCCTTTTATGACTTTGCCTGGGGTAGCCTTTTTAAAACCGGTTATGAAATAATGTGAAAGCCTATTTAGTTACGGAATTCGGACATCTCTGAGCCGTGTTAATTCGGTCGTAGCCTTTTAGATCTGCCCGTTGGGCTCGTTTTCCCGTTTTGTTTGGGCTTGCCTGAGATAATAATACCCGAGTAGGGTGGCCGTGGCCTTTAGAGATCGGGGAAATGCTTATAAGATCTTTTATCCCCGAGGTCAGATAACTCGGGCTATTTGAGCTAAACGATAGTCCCCGAGTGAGTATGGTCGTGGCATTTAAAATTCGAGGGTTGCCTAAAAGGTCTTATGCCCTCGATGCTCAATAGTTCGATCTGTTTATTTTTCGGACGGCAGTCCCCGAGTGCGGGGTGATTATCCGAACTCTAGTTATGATTGGACCTTGAGCTTGTTTCCATAATAGATCGAAGGTACGGAATTGTAAAGAAGAAAAACTTTTTCTAAGACGTGAGATAATGGCAAGGAAAAATGCTTCTCTTTATTCTTGCAAAAAATGATTACACATGCGTACATGTTCTGTGCCAGGCTCAAGCAACCTATGTGGGCATGGTTCGTTTGACCGTTTGGCCCTTACAAATTTTACCTATCGAGACCCCACTATTATGAAGTAATTCCCTCGCAACAAAGTTTACATTCAAGGGTAATGCCCCCCAGTATTTGAGATTGATTGCAAAGGAGCCTAATATACTGTTGAACTATTCTTCGATGCTGATTTGTAATCGGGCTTGATTCTAAGTTAGCACGATTCACTGTTGCCTCATTAAAAACCTTACCGAAAAACCCATTTGGGACAAAATCGGTCTAAGGAAAAAAGAGCGCAACACGTGCTTTCAGACCTAAAGAATTTGTTTCGTCTGCCAAAAAATCCACTGTCGATCCTTGTTGATCTCCTGCAAGAGTTAATCTAAAACAAAAATGAAAATGGAAGGGGGGATGTATCTTAGCCATAATATCGTTTTAGGTGTGATATGTTCCAATTGCTCGGTAGTTGTTATCCATTCACCGTTCCGAGCTTGTAGGATCTTTTTTTGGTGACTTCGAGAATCTGGTGTGGTCCTTCCCAGTTCAGACCCACCAATTCCCTGATGTTAAAATGTTGAAGATTGGATCTTCGATTGTCATATCTTTTGATCCACTATTTTTGGGCGGCCAATCGGATGAGGGCGGCTTCGTGTTTTTCATCCAACAGTTCTAGGCTCGTATTCAGGGCCTAGTTATTTGACTCTTCTATTGCATAACGAAACATGATGCTAGGTTATCCGACCTCGACCGGAATTAGAGCTTCAGTGCTATAAACTAATGAGAATGGGGTAGCCCCAGTACTTGATTTCGATGTTGTGCGGTATGCCCACATAACCTCGAGTAGTATTTCTATCCATTTCCCTTTGGCATCGGTCAGTCTCTTCTTAAGATTTTGGATGATGGTTTTTAGTTGATTCGGCTTGGCCGTTCCCAAAGGGATGATAAGGTGTTGATATGATCCTTTTGAGCTTGGGATCCTCGAGAAATTTAGTCACCTTGCTGCCGATGAACTGTTTTCCATTATCAAACACAATCTCAGAGGGCATCCTAAATCGACATATGATGTGGTCCCAAATAAATTCTATGACCTCCTTTTCTCCGACTTTTTGGAAAGCCTGTGCTTCAACCCACTTAGAGAAATAATCAGTCATAAATAAAATAAATTGAGCTTTACCTGGGGTCGATGGAAGAGGTCTGACGATGTCTATTCCCTATTTCATGAACGACCATGCGGATAAAATCGAATGGAGCAGTTCCCCGTGTTGATGAATCATTGGCGCATGCCTTTGGCATTTGTCGCATTTTTGGATGAACTCCTTTGCATCTTTTTCCATATCGATACAGTAGTACCCGACTCTGATCACTTTGTGGACCAATGATACGGCACCAGAATGATTTCCGCAAGTGCCCTCGTGGACTTCCCTTAGGACATATTCGGTATCTCCCAGTCCCAAACATATTGCTAACGGACCATCGAACATCCTTCTGAACAACGTTTCATCTTTGGACAAGGTTAATTGTGTTGCCTTCGTGCGTAGAGCTCTCGACTCCCTTGGATCTGATGGGAGCTTCTCGTCTTTTAAATACTCTACGTATTTGTTTCTCCAATCCCAGGTCAAACTTGTGGAGTTTATCTTGGCATGACCTTTTTCGATCACCGATCTCATGAGTTATACGACAGTCCCCGAATTGATTTCGTCGTCTTCAACCGATGACCCTAAGTTTGTGATGGCATCGGCCTCACTATTCTGATTTCGAGGTACATGATGCAAGGTCCATTCATTGAATCGATGTAGAGTCACCTGTAGATTATCCAAGTATCTCTGCATCCAGTCTTCTCGAACTTCAAAGGTCTTGTTAACTTGGTTTACCACGAGAAGGGAACCACACTTGGATTCTATGACTTCCGCTCCTATGCTTTTAGCTAATTCGAGACCTGCAATCATGGCCTCATATTCTGCCTCATTGTTAGTCAATTTTGTATTCCTGATAGATTGTCTAACTACATTACATGTGGGTGGTTTTAGTACAATGCCTAGCCCGAATCCTTTTGCGTTCGAAGTATTGTCCGTTAATAGGGTCCAAACTCCCGAGGATGTACTCGATTTTACTAACAATTCTCTTTCAACCTCGGGTACGAGGGCCGGAATAAAGTCAGCCATGAAGTCTGCCAAGATTTGAGACTTGATGGTTGTTCGGGGTCGATATTCAATATCGTACCCGTTGATTTCTACGGACCATTTGGCCAACCGAACCAAAGCTCGGGCTTGTGTAAAATATTTCAAAGTGGATAAGTCGTTACAACACATATTGGATGGAATTGAAAATATGGTTTTAGTTTTGTAGAGGCGCTTATTAAAGCGAGTGCCAATTTTTCTAGGTGTGGATATCTGGTTTCGAACTCACCTAAGGTTTGACTAACATAATAGAATGGGAATTGCATACCTCGTTCTTCTCGGACCAAGACTCCACTTATCTCTATCTACGATCCTGCTAAATACAGGTAAAGCTGATCGTCCGCTTTTGGCATGTGAAGCAGCGGCGGGATCGATAAGTACCATTTTAGATCTTCCAAGGCCTGTTGGCATTCTGGAGTCCTTGCGAAGTTATTCTTTTTCTTCAGTAGCGAGAAGAATTGGTGACTCATATCTAAGGATATCGAGATGAATCGACCCAAGGCGGCTATGCATCATGTTAGCCTCTGCACGACCTTTACGTTTTCTACTGTCGTGATGTCCTTGATAGCTTTGATTTATTGAGGTTGATCTCGATTCCTCGATTGGACACCATGAACCCGTGAAACTTGTCTGAACTAACCCTGAATCTAATTTATCTGGGTTAAGCTTCATGTTGTACTTTTTCAGTATACTGAAAGTCTCCTACAAATGCTTTAAATGGTCATTTGCTCGTAGGGACTTAACTAACATGTCATCAATATAAACCTACATTGATTTTCCTATTTGTTCTTTTAACATCCGGTTTACTGGGCTTTGATAAGTTGCACTAGCATTTTTTAGTCCGAATGGCATTACATTATAACAGTAGGTGCCGTACTTAGTGATAAACGAGGTCTTAAACTGTTCCTCCGGGTTCATCTGTATTTCGTGGCATCGATCATTCAATCGATATTAGGAAAAGGGAAAGAATCCTTGGGGAACGCTTTATTCAGGTCTTTGTAATCTACACACATTCTAAGTTTGTTTACCTTTTTAGGGATTACTACTACGTTTGCTAACCATGCAGGATATTTTAATTCCCGGTTGGACCCTATTTTTAGAAGTTTGGTTACCTCATCTTTGATGAAAGCGTGTTTAACCTCGGACTGGGGTCTTCTTTTTTGCTTTACTGGATGAGACTTCGGGTCCAGGCTTAGTTTGTAGGTAGTGATTTCTGGTGGGATCCCTGTCATGTCGAGATGGGACCAAGCAAAGAAATCCATGTTAGCTAAAAGGAATTGAATAAGTTTTTTCTTGAGCTCGGGGGTTAACCCCGTGCCTAGGTATACCTTTCATTCGGGAAGATGTTATATCAATATGACTTGTTCTAGCTCTTCGACCGTTGACTTGGTGGCATCAGATTCATCGGGGATTATGAAGGATCGAGGGACCCTATAGTCATCATCCTCGTTGATCCCTTGCTTCTCCGATTGGGTCGAGGCTGGTGTCTGTGGTTGCCATTTGGCCTCCTATTTTCCCTTGGTATCCGATCATTTTGTTTATGAGAGTGCCGATATTAGTATCATTTCGTCGACTGCAAACATCTTCTTGGAGGTGGGCTTCTCCTCCTAGACAGTTTTGACTCCCTTTGGCATCGGGAACTTCAGAACCTGGTGAAGGGTCGAGGGTACTGCCCTCATGTTATGAATCCATGGCCTTCCGAACATGGGGTTATACCTTATGTCACCCTCGATCACATGGAAATTCATTTCTTGGATGGTCCCGGCCACGTTCACTGGTAAAGTTATTTCTCCTTTGGTGGTTTCGCATGCCATGCTAAAGCCGTTAAGTACTCGGGATGCGGGCATAACTTGATCCTGTAGGCTGAGCGGTTCTACGAACCACGATCGAATAATGTTGGCCGAGCTACTGGATCAATGGGGTTGTAAGATCATCTCTGCATCCTCGTCATTGAAAGACAAGGTCCCTTCCGACACATAATCCCAAGTTCGCTTTTCCCTTGTGATCGACATCTTGGTGCGCTTAAACACAGGTGCCTGAGGAATATCGACCCCTCCAAGAATCATGTGGATTACGTGTTGCGACTCATCTTTCTCATTCTGTGTGTTTTTATCTTTGTTTCTGAAGTGGTTCTTAGCCCGATCGCTTAAGAATTCTCAAAGAAGCCCCTTATTTGAACAAACGGGCTACCTCCTCCCTCAGTTGTATGCAATATATTGTTCTATGATCATGGGTGCCATAATACTTTCACATTTGATTAGGATTTCTCTGGGCTGGATCAATCTGTAGAGGTCGAGGCCACATAGTGTCTTTCATGCGCCCGATGGCTGATACGATAGTTGACGCTATCTACACAGGTCATGATGGCACCTATCGTGATACTAGGCTAACCAATTTACTGAACATAATACAATGAACTTTCCATTTAAATCAATAACGCGATTTATCAAAAATCTTCCACTTTTAATATTTCACAAATGCGGATAATCAATGAAAACATCTAAATAATATCCCCAAAACCCGGAGTCAGCCTTCATGAGCAACTAAATAAAACACAGTAACTCACACGATTTCCTTAATGCATCAAGTCTAGGAAAAATGTAAATAGCGACAAAATGAGAAGGAGAAGGGTGGGGATGCGAACGTCATGCAGCTACCTCACAGTCTCCGACAAGCTCCACTGAGTAATCAAATCTCACTCGATCCGGGCACCTGGATCTGCACACGAGGTGTAGGGGATAACGTGAGTACACCAACTCAGTAAGTAACAAATATAAATAAGGACTTGAGTGCAGTGACGAGATTTTAAAATCATGTAAATTCATATAATAAACATCAGTGGAAAGCAATAAATCAAGTCAGGGATCTACGTCCCGAAAGATTCATAAAACTCCAATTTTCCCTTTCCAAATTTCATATAAAACATTGGTTCGACATTTACTGTTTAGAGGCAAAATATAAAGAAGAGTGGAAACAGTATTTTCATAGCAAATAAGCCCCTCGGGCATAGTGTCACTCGCAATATAAAGCCTCTTGGGCAAGCCTCTCGGGCAAGCCTCTCGGTCACTCGTGACTCATCTCTCGTCACTCAGCACTCACGCTCAATATGTGCCATATAATAACCGTTGGGGCGTGCAACCCGATTCATATATATATAACAATGTGGCGTGCAGCCTGATCCATAAATAGTCGACTGCGCTTACTGGGGGTGTACAAACTCCGGAGGGGCTCCTACAGCCCAAACGCTATATCGCTGCGGCGTGCAGCTAGATCAAATATAAATATTGTTGCGGAGTGCAACCCGATCCAATATATATCTCGCTGCGGCGTGCATCCCGATCCAATATATCTCTCAATGCGGTGTGCAGCCCGATCCAATATATCTCTTGTTGTGGCGTGCAACACGATCCAATATATATTTATATATTTATATAACGCTGTGGCGTACAGCCCGATCCATCACTATCCTCACAATACGGCTCTCAACCTCGCTCAGTCATCACCCTCACAAGCCACTAGGGCAACTCACAACAAATCACGGGGACTCAGCCCAAACTATCTTTCATTTGTTTGAAAATAGGGTGATAAACAAGAATAATCAGGAAACAAGTATAAATTATGATTGAGATTATATTTTCTATCAAAAATAGTGTGAGAATAGTAGTAAAACACCCCCGAGGTTCAAAACAGGTCGGCACGAGGCCCCAAACATGGCATGCATCCCAAAACATAGTATAAATCTCTAAAATATGGATTATCAAATAATTTCAAATCAAATAAGTGACTTAGTAGTCGCTACGGGACGGACCAAGTCACAGTCCCTATTGGTGCACACCCTCACGCCCGTCACCTAGCATGTGCATCACCTTACTTATCAAATCAGTACAAAATACCAGGATTTCATACCCTCAGGTCTAGATTTACATTCGTTACTTACCTCAAACTGAAAGAAAACTACACCGTGATGCCTTTTCCCCTCGACTTGGACTCAACGCACTCCGAATCTATTCAAAACAGATTCATATCATCAAAATATGCTTAAGGAACAAAGTCCACTCGAAAATAACCAATTTACATCAACAAACCCGAAATTGGCCAAACCCGACCAGGGCCCACATCTCGGATGCTGATAAAAGTCACAAAACTAGAATCCTTACGCTCTCACGAGTTCATACATACCAAATACATCAAAATCGGACCCCAAATGGCCCCTTAAATCCCCAATTTATACTTTCAAATTTCAATCCCTAACCTCCCAAATTTCTCCACTAAAACATGATTAAACGATGGAATAATCGTCATAAACACAAGATACAAGGTCCATGTAGCTTACCTCACTGAATACACTTGATTCCCCATTGAAATCCCAGCTCAAAGCTCCAAATTCTGACACAAATGGTGAAGAAATGAGTGAAAATTCGCGAAGGCAACTTTATATAGGTTCTGCCCAGCAATCTCGAACCTGCGACCCCGTGCCCGCACCTGCGGAAAAACCCTCGCAGGTGCGGATTCTCATTAAAACTCAAAACCCGCATCTGCAGCCTTCTAGACGCACCTATGATCCCGCAGGTGCGATCCAACTTCTGCACTTGCGCTCCCAGGCCAGGTTCCATTTTCCGCATCTGCGCAAGTTCTTCCGCACCTGCGCCTTCGTACCTACGGATCCCCGTCCGCAGGTACGGCCACACCAGAAGGCCTACAGTAGCAGCCATTTTCTGCATTTTCCAACTTGCAACCGCATAACACCCTTCATGGGTGACACCTTCAGTATGACCTTCTCTCCAGACATGAAAGATACATCCCGAACCTTCCGGTCCGCATAACTCTTCTGTCTCGACTACACCGTGCGAAGCCGCTCCTGAATCAACTTCACCTTATCTAAAGCATCTTGTATAAAATCCGTACCCAAGTGTCTGGCCTCACCCGGCTCAAACCAACCAACCGGAGATCTACACCTCCTCCCATACAAAACCTCATACGGAGCCATCTGACTACTCGACTAATACGTATTATTATATGCAAACTCCGCTAGTGGCAGAAATTGGTCCCATGAACCCCCAAAGTTGATAACACAAGCGCGCAACATGTCTTTTAGAATCTGAATAGTGCGCTCAGACTGCCAGTCCGTCTGAGGGTGACAACTGGGTATTCTATCAAGTTATGTTTTAATTGTTGTGAGGACAACGAGCTTCATACGTTTAATCCTTGAGTGAAGGCCTGAATGGCCCAATCATCGACAACCGGTGGTAGATCTATGCGTTCCATCTGGAACCGAGATACAAACTCTCTGAGCATCTCGTTATCTTTCTGCTTTACTTTGAAAAGGTCAGACTTTCTGGTCTCGACCATTATGGCTCCGGCGTGCGCTTTAACGAAGGAATCTACGAGCATGGCAAAAGAATCAATGGATTTGGGTGGCAAATTATGGTACCATATCATCACTCCTTTCGACAAGGTCTCCCTGAATTTCTTCAACAATACGGACTCAATCTCATCGTCCTCCAGCTCGTTCCCCTTAATTGCGCATGCGTAAGAAGTCACATGCTCGTTGGGGTTGGTAGTTCCATTATGCTTGGGAATTTTTGGCATCTGGAGATTCTTGGGAATGGTTTTAGGATCCGCGCTCGGGTGGAAGGGTTTTTGCAAAAACTTCTTTAAATCCAAACCCTTCAAAATCGGTGGTGCCCCCGGAATTTGATCAACTCTGAAGTTATATGTTTCTACCTTCTTGTCATTTGCTTGAATATTCTTCTCCCCTGTTCGCTTTGTTAGCTCCTCGATCATCTTCATGATAGCGGGATCGGTCCCTGATTCATTTTTGTGTTATCTTCTCGACACCGGTTCGACCCTATGAACAACTTCCTAGGATGGCCCGTGCTCGACCCTGCTCGGTGCATGGTTCTGATTTTGGAGTTGTGTTATTGCCTCTTGTGGAGCTTGCAACATTTAGAATATTATTCGAAGGCTGATTCCGCCTTCTTCGCCACCCTGTGCACTCTGACCGGCTGATCGAACATCTCTACGGGCGCTATTCCTGGGGTTGACAGCTAGATTTGCATTAATGGCAGTATGGGAACCGACGTCGATTGGGTCTGGTTCCGGAACTCCATCGAGGTCAACTGGAGGCACTTCATTTTCTGAGGCGGCTATGTTTTCGTTTTCGCCATGAAAACCAAGGCCATTATCGATGTGCGTGGGTGCTGCTTGAGAGTTCGACATGCTGATCCAGGAATCAAAGATACTCACAAGAACAAGTATAAAATAGTGTGTGTTACGAAAGTTAGTACCTGGCAATCACTATATCCTTAGCCCCACGGTGGGCGCCAAACTGTTTACCCTTAAAAACGGATAACAATTAAATTTATAAGTGGTTTTAAGGATATGTGATTTCACTTGGCACAAACTGAGAAAATGTTTAAACTGATATTAGAAACTGACTTTAAATAAAATAAAGCAAACCAAATTAGATATGCAGCTTTGGCCCTCGAGCTAGGTCGATCTCGAACCAAACAATTATGCTACTGAAAAATGTGAACTGAGCAACAGAGTATTGAAATCTTAAGAGAGAAAATGTAATGTATTGCTTAGTATTGCGTGAATGTGATCATTACAAAATGATTAGAACCCCCTTTATATAGCAGAGGAGTTCTACTTATGGTACAATTCTAAATACAATAAGAAATCTCATGATTGACTGATTAATCAGCCTTGACTTGATACGTACCGAGATTCCCGCCGTGATCCTCGCTCGATCTCGGATATTTTGGATTACCGTTGCTTGACCAGGTAAACTCCCTTCGATCCTACCCGATCTCCGTTTCGCTCGGTCTCGATCTTGATTGATCATCATCTTTGATCGGTCGTCGAATTAAGGTCCAGCAACCTAACTTTATATTGGGCTCGATATACTACGAGGCCGAACTGTGGTGTATCATGATCCAACCTCAATTAGTTAGAAAAAAAAGGCAGGCACGTTCTGACCGTATATAATCATGTTTCTTGCCAGCCATGCACATCAAAACCTTCTGCAGAATGGCGCACCTCGATAGGAAAAAATGCACTTTGATTCTTCTGCAGGAATCTTCAAGATAAGTAAACTTACTAGTGGGAGTGTAATTACAATTAAAAACGAGCAACCAAAATGCATTATCAGAATGCAATTGCATAATAATATATTTTAGTTTAGGAAAGAACTGGACATGTACTAACGCAATTGCCAATCATGAACTAATTTTGACTCATTTTGGTTACTGGCCAAGTTTTGGTCTTATCAAGGGCATTGAATTTTGTGAAAGAAAATTTATAAATTTGAGATCAACAAAATCACTAGTATAATCCAGGAAGTTTTGATAAATCTGCTACGTTGTACTCATCTCTTGTTTAACGGGTAAAATACACTTCTTCTTTTTTTTTGTTGATAAGCTGGACATTTATTTAATAGAAATAGAAGTAGGGGTTGCAATAGATATGATCCTGGGGATTATTATTAGTGGTTGATAATCCATGCATGGTGACATGTGTCTAGCGTATATATAATTCTGACTCGTACCCTATCAAATAATAGTATAGAAAGATGTCGAACCCACATAGATTGGTTAATCTATTCTACAAATATCTCTTGTTTTAGTTGCTATTTAAGAAAATCAGAAAGAGTTGAGTTGTGAGTTAACTAACAAAAAATGCGTAAATGATGAAATGGAGAAATATTTTTTTTTGTTTCACAAATATAAAAAGATGTTGGGATCCTGACTTCACGTAATATTTCTATTATATAGTAGATATATTTTTCTTTAATTTATATTTCTCGTGAATGTATAAATGTCTCTCACGATTACACTTATATATTATTACTTAAGTTGAACAATTAGTTGCACTCCTTTTGGTTATACAAATTAATCATCAAAATAGTAATATTAAAGAACCAGAAATAAGAGCTTGAACTGAAAAATGCTCTTTTTAGTAAGTCCCTTTCAGTTACCCTACTTGTTATAATAGATTACTACAATATTTGTCTCTCTCAATTACAATAAATGTAGAATTCATTATAACATAATATAGATAGATATCGCTACATAAGTATGAACATCTATCAATAAAGCAGATAAACATAAAATATAATTTAATTCAGGCATGCAAAATTATAGAATAATATCTATTATTATATAGAAATATTAAGATTTGTCATTCTCCCAATATAAAAAAAGTTACTCCATATTGGAGCTAATACCGACAACAAAAATATTATTGCCCATTAAATAAGAAAATAGAAATAAATATTCAAGAAGAATATTTTCTCCTATTTAATTAAAAATAAGAACTAGAGCAATTTTCAACACCACAATTTATTCGGAACTAGAGAGGAAGACAATATAATGGCTAAAAGAAGAAAAAGAAGAGAAACTAAAGAAGAAAGAGAAAGGAAACAACTTTCTGCTTAAAGCTTGATTTCGATAAGCTTTCTTTTTCGTTCCCCAACCGATGCCTCTTTTTATAGGCAAGCTATGACAAAGTTTTCAATACACTTCTGGATATGAGCTTGTTATGGCTGGTTGTGGCCTTGTTATGCTTGGTTATGAGTTTCTGTTGTAGGTTAGTTATGGATTGGTTATAGTTTGTTGTAGCCGGTTGTGAGTCGGTTGTCCTTTGTCATGGTAGATTACTTTATACAATGTCTTTTTTTAGCACCATATTTAGTCTGCTTTAGCTTGTCCAATTTTCTACTTTTTCCTCTATAATGTTCTCGTTCCCAGACCAATCCTTCTTTAACCTTTCCCGCATGATTTAGACAACCCCCTTCGAAGAAATATGATAGTTTTTTGTATTTTTACAAAGAAATTATATGTTTAAAAATCAAGTAAAATGCACTTATCAAATTCTCCCACACTTGAACTTTTTCTCGTCCTCGATGAAATATATACATATACATATATATATATATATATATATATATCTCATGGTAGATCACTTTATACAATGTCTTTTTTTAGCACCATATTTACTCTGCTTTAGCTTGTCCGATTTTTTACTTTTTCTTCTGTAATCTTCTCGTTCCCGGACCAATCCTTCTTTAACCTTTCTTGCATGATTTAGACAAAAGTATGGAGGAAATATGATAGTTTTTTGTGTTTTTACAAAGAAATTATATGTTTAAATATCAAGTAAAATGCACTTATCAAATTCTCCCACACTTAAACTTTTTCTCGTCCTCGAGGAAATATATATATATATAGGGGTGTGTGTGTGTGTGTGATGACCCAAGGGGTCATCTTATGTTTTAGAATTCAACTCTGCGCTCTTTGGCTTTAAAAATCTCATTTTTGTCCTCCTCGATTTGCACACGTAGTCCGGGCGTATTTCCGAAAAGCTTTTATGTGGACGGACCCAGACCATATTTTGACGGTTCTCGTGGGTCTTTAGTGAAATATGAGACCGGGACACATGCGGGCATATGCCCGGAATCGAATTCTGAGGTCCCTAACTCGAGATATGAATTTTTGTCAAAAATTGAAAGCCTGAAATTATAATGGTTTTAAAAAATTGGTTAATGTTTGACCTTATTGGTATCGGAACCCGGTACAAGTATGTTATGATATTTATTCCCTATCTCTGAAATTTGGGGAGAAACGGAACCGACTTGACGTGATTCGGACGTTCGGCTGAGAAAATAGGAATTTTAAAGTGTTCGTGAGAATTTCATATGTTTTGGTGCTAAATTGGTAGTTTGGTGTTATTTTAGCGATTTGATCGCACGAGAAAGTTCATATGATATTTTTAGACTTGTGTGCATGTTTGGTTTGGAGCCCCGAGGGTTCGGGTGAGTTTCGGATAGGCTACAGAGTGAAATGAACTTAGAAAATATAGCGTGTGTGCTTCAGGTCTGCAGATCTCATATTTGCGAGGTCCGACTCGCAAATGCGAGGCATAGTCTGGGATAGGGTAGTCTCGCATCTGCAGAAACGCGAGGGTTTCTCATTTGCAATATTTTTCTCGCATTTGCGAGTTAGTCGGGATTTTTCTCACTTTTCAAAACTTCCAAACACAATAAACCCTCTAGGAGATTTTTCAAAGACAATTTCTTCCCCAAATCATAGGTAAGTGATTCTTAACTCATTTCTTTCATTCTTTCACTTCATTTTACAAGAATTCAACCTAACATTTAGGAATTTTATGGTAAAAATTGGGGGTTTGGGTATAATTAGGGATTTTGGAAAATTAGAAATTAGACCTCAATTTAAGGTCGGATTTCAAAACTAGTTACATATTCGGGTTCGGGGGTGAATGGGTTTTGGTCCGAACCTCGAGTTTTGACCCAGCGAGCCCGGGGTCGATTTTTGACTTTTTGGGGGAAATGGGGGGGAACCTAAATTTATATATCGAAATTGATTTCCTTAGCAATATTTGATGCTATTAAGTTGATTATGGCTAGATACGAGTGGTTCAAAGGTAGAAACTAGAGGAAAAGCGGTAATTGAGCAGTGAGTGGCCTGTGGGCCGAGGTAAGTGTTGTGTCTAACCTTAACTTGAGGGAATTAGGAACCCTCGAACTATGTGATTATGTGAAATCCATGTGAGCGACGTATATGCAAGGTGATGAGTTCTTATACGTCACCAAATTATCTGTTTTACTTGATTTACTGCTTTCCTTTAACTATTTCGTTTCCTGTCTTAATTATTATATGCTATAATTGCTTCCATGTTTAATTGCTACGTGTTAATCATCATCTTCTCCTGTTAGCTATGTTAGTTCTTCCCGTAGGTCCCCTAATCCCTGTTATTTGCTTAATTGGACTTGTTGTACCTTTAAAATTATAAATTGCTGGATTGGTCTCAGTGTGTAGTGTTATTTGAGTAGAGTTGATATTGATCAAGGTTTCCTTTGTTTGATTCAGTTTGGTATTTATCTATCGTAAAGACCTTGTGATTTAGACTTTAAATTGACTTTGTACGTTTAGACTTTAAATTGACTGTGTAGTGTTATTTGAGTAGAGTTGATATTGATCAAGGTTTCCTTTGTTTGATTCAGTTTGGTATTTATCTATCGTAAAGACTTTGTGATTTAGACTTTAAATTGACTGTGTAGATTTAGTGACTGGTACTGATATGGTGGGATCGGGCTGCGCACCGCAGCAGAAGGAATAAGGGATGATTGATAAGGAGGAATGAGGGTGAATATGTTTATACGGTGGGATCGGGTTGCACGCTGCAACAGGAGGAATAAGGGAGGATTGATAAGGAGGAATAAAGGTGAATTATTCTATTGATATTGATATATGGTGGGACCGGGTTACGCCGCCGCAACATATATATATATATTATCTATTTTTATTGTATTTGTTAAGGAGGTATAAGGGAGAATTTTGTAATGTCTGGTGGGAACGGGTTGCGCGCCGCAACAAAAATATATGTTTCTTTTTTTTTAGCTGTATTTTTTTCCGGTACTTCTTTCATTATCTGGTATAGTAAGGATTGGTAAATTCTGGACAATACTGGTTCAGTCTAGAGGCTGTAGCTATCAGATTCAATTGGTTGTTTGGTTGTGTTCTGTATTTTCTATTATTCTGTCATTTATATACTGCGTATAGGTTTTGTATAGATGCCCCGCCTTAGCCTCGTCGAAGTTAGGCTCGGCACTTACCTGTACATGGGGTCGGTTGTACTTATACTACACTTTGCACATTATGCAAATTTTAGAGACGTTCCCAGTAGCGGTCATTTGTGAGCCCGGATCGGACATCTGCGGAGACTTGAGGTACGGCTGCTCAGCGCTTGCAGCACGTGAATTCCCCATCCTCTTTATCTTTAGTTGTATAATTTCATTCAGACAGCTTTATACTTATTTCAGACCTTTATGTGTATTACTTTAGAAGTTCGTGAACTCGTGACACCAGATTCAGGGAATTGTAGTAGACGAATGGTTGTTTAAATTTCCGCATTTGTACTTAGAACATATTTGTTATTTTAGTTAATTATCAACGTTATTGTTTAAACTGCTAAAACAAGTAAAAATATTCTAGTGTTGGCTTGCCTAGCAAGTGAACTGCTAGGCACCATTACAATCCCAACGGTGGGAATTCCGGGTTGTGACAAGTTGGTATCAGAGCACTAGGTTACATAGGTCTTACGAGTCACGAGCAAACTTGGTAGAGTCTGGAGGATCGATACGGAGACATCTTTACTTGTCTCCTAGAGGCTATAAAGTTAGGAACAAATTTTACTTTTATTTAACTCTGTCGTGCGATTTTGTTATCTCAATACTGATTGAACCTCCTATTCTTATTCTCTCGCAGATGGCGAGAACACGTATCGCTTCTTCCGCTGATCAGCAGCTAGAGCCTCCAGTAGCAGCTCCTACGCGGGGCAGAGGTCGAGGCCGAGGCAGGGGCAGGGCTCAGCCTAGAGCACGAGCAACAACCCCAACTGTGGAGCCTCATGTAGAGTTTGATGAGGAGGTTCCATCTCAAACTCTTCCTACCAGACCAGATCAGGTCCCGAAGGGTTTATTTCCACTCCAGTGCTTCAGGATGCCTTGGTCTGATTAGTGGGCTTTATGGAGAGTGTGTCACGACCCAAAATCCAACACAGGTCGTGATGGCACCCAACACCGGAGTCAGGCAAGCCAACAACTGTTTACTAGTGAGATTTTCNATATATATGTACCCAGTGAGTATCCCGCCTAACCTCGAAGAGGTAGTGACGAGAGGTCGACATGACACTCACTAAGGTCCAACAGTATAATTTAATAGGATGTAATGGAAATAGTAGGCATGTAAAGACAATGAAGCAACAAGTATATATGTAAGATACTGAAATCCAAGAAGAATACTGGGAATAAATAAAACAATTACCACTTCACTTTTCCCCCAAATATCTGTCAGATCAATATCCATGAATTTAGCAGCAAATAAATCATACGCATGCAAGGTATGGACAACCGGCCGAAGTCATAAGGTAGTCAAGCCCGTGCACTGCCGAGGATCGAATGGCCCGTACCAAAAGTGCATCTCTTCAAAAAGTACTCACATCTATGCACTGCCGAGGATCGAACGGCCCGTACCAAAAGTGCGTCTCTCAACCTCTCTATGCACTGCCGAGGATCGAACGGCCCGTACCAAAAGTGCGTCTCTCAACCTCTCTATGCACTGCCGAGGATCGACCGACCCGTACCAAAAGTGCAATCTCTCAATCCGCCGTGGCGTACGGCCCGTTCCCATAAGAGTGGGGGAAATCACACTCCGCTCACGGAATGTAAATTGCGAAGCGGTCACATGCACACACATTATTCCTTTTTAAAAGAGAATACTTTTCAGTGAGCAATTTCTTACAAGTTTTTCTCAAATTTCATAACTTCGGGGAAATAAGCAACATGTAATGTTAAGTCATTAAGCATATAGTTTATATCAAGAAAAACACAAGGCATGATGTGGGCCTAACTACCCGGACATAATAGTAATAGTCGCTACGTACGGACTCTCGTCACTTTGTACGTACGTAGCTCCCCACAAATTATCACATATAGCATTTAAATCACCTAGGGGGACAATTCCCCCTCACAAGGTTAGAAAGGAGACTCACCTTACGTCAAATTTACTCCCCGGACCGAGAACGCGCACGAAACTCTGAACTCTACACCCGAGTACTCGAAACTAGCCAAAAGTTATATAAATACATTAATTTATATTCAAAGCATGGAATTCTCCTAGTACTTAGCCAAATTAACCATTCTTGAAGAAAATCAAAAATCCGACCTCGGGCCCGCATACTCGGATTTTCTTCGAAGGAAACCCTCACCCAAAGCCTAAGGATCATTAATATACGATTTTGACTTGATTCCATAGAAAATTTACAGGTAAATTCTCAAATTATTGAAAGCCCTAGGTTACTACCCAATTCTTGATTTTTCACTAATTATGTGATTAAACTTAACTAGGAATTCATGCATGAGGCTAATATTAGAGTAGAATTTACTTACCTTTAATAACCAAGTCGTTTGCCCCTCTAAAATGGTGGAAATATCCCCAAGGAAAAAGAATAAGATGAGAAATAATGAATTAAACCTGTGTATAAAAACACACTGTCTGAACAGTGTTTTCGCACATGCGGTCTCGCACCTGCAGAAATGGACTGGGGAGCCTGGACCCGCACCTGCGGAGTGGAGATCGCACCTGCGGCTCCGCTCCTGCGGAACTTTGTCCGCACCTGCGAGAATTGGCCAGACCACTAGGGGTCGCACCTGTGAGGCTGGGACCGCAGGACCGGTCCCGCACCTACGACTGGTTAACCGCACCTGCCGTCACACCAGAACAGGTGCACCAGCAGCTATTTTAGATGGTTTTGGCCTCGTGTGGTGTCCGAGAGGTACCTGGGCCCACCCGAGCCCCCGTCCAAATATAACAACAAGTCCCAAATTATAATACGGACTCGCTCGAGCCTTCGGAACACCCAAAACAATGCTAAAACTCAAAATCACACCTCAAAACCCCAAGAACCAAACTTTGGAACTTTAAGTTTTCTAGACTTTGCAGACAACGCGCCAAACTGACATATACAACTCGGAATGACACCAAATTTTTTCAGGCAAGTCATAAATGGCATAACGGATCTAATCCCGATCTCGGAATTCCGTTCGGACCTCGATAACACAAAAACACGTCCCAAACCAAAATATGAACTTAAGGAACTTCTTATTTTAATATTGGGCGCTGAAATGCTCGGGTCATCAGAAACCCATTCCAAACATACGCCCAGGTCCAAAATCATCACACGAAGCTACCGGAACCAACGAAACTCGATTCCAAGGTCGTTTACCCAAAATGTTGACCAAAGTCAAACTTGGCCTTAAAGGCCAACCTTAAGGAACCAATTGTTCCTATAGCACTCTAAACACCTCTGAATCCCGAACCACCAGTCCCCGCAAGTAATAAATCATAAAAAGCCGCTATGGAAAGTTTCATTTATGGGAACGGGGTCCGATAATGCAAAACGACTGGTCAGGTCGTTACAGTGTGGCCCAGACTGGCGCATTCCCCATGGCACCAGCTGTATCTCAAGCTGGAGGAGGAGCCCAGACTTCTGCTACTCACACTCCGGAGCGGATGGCTCCCCAATTTCAGACTCCAGCAGCTCATCCAGTTGGAGTAGTTCCGGTGATGGGTCAACTATGTCTTCTGAGGCTTTGTTGAGATTGGATAGGTTTACCAAGCTTTTCCCAATCCATTTTAGTGGTGCTACTTCATGAGATCCCCAGGAGTATCTTGACAGCTGTCACGAGGTTCATCGGAACATGGGTATATTGGAGACCAATGGGGTCAACTTTGATGCTTTTCAGATGACTGGTTCCGCCAAGAAATGGTGGAGAGACTTATTGATCAGACTAGCTGGGTCGCCTGGTCTTACCTGGGACCAATTCTCACATCTCTTATTAGAGAAGTTTATTCATATCACCTTGAGAGAGGAGCGCCGCCGTCAGTTCGAGCGTCTCCAGCAGGGCAGCATGACTGTTACTCAGTATGAGACTCGTTTTGTGGATTTCGCCCGTCATGCTATTCTTTTGATTCCCACAGAGAGAGAGAGCGGGCCAGGAGGTTTATTGAGGGACTTGCTCAGCCTATTAGATTGCAGATGGCTATAGAGACAAGGAGCAAGATTTCTTTTCAGGATGCAGCCAATGTCGCCAGACGGGTCGAGATGGTTTTTGGACTGGGAGGTCAAGGATCAGATAAGAGACCTCGTTATTCCGGTGGATTCAGCGGGTCATCCTCCTAGGCTATTCCATTCAACGCTTCAGGCATCCCACAGTGCTTCAGGGAGTCGTGGTTCTTATGTGCCTCCGTCTGGGCAGCCAACCTATAGTGCACCACCAGCTCCTATTAGAGCACCTCCTCTTCAGAGTTATTATCGTGGTCAGCCAACTCGTCCAGGTCAGTCTCAGTTTTAACAGCCACAATATCAGGATGGGCTTTTTGAGTGTGGTGATTATGGGCATATCCGGAGGACCTGTATGGGATTATTGGGTGTTCAGCCACATCATCAGGGTTCTCGTGCCATGGTTGCGGCAACAGTTGTTGCACCGCCTGCTCAGCCAGCCAGAGGCAGGGGTTACGTAGCCAAAGGTAGGGGCCAGTTTGTTAGAGGTGGAGGTCAGGCCGTTAGAGGTGGAGGACCGCCAACTAGAGGCCGTCCCAGGGGTATGGTTCAGAGTGGTGGGGCCCACCCCAGATGTTATGCTTTTCCAGCTAGACCTGAGGCTGAGTCATCTGATGTTGTCATTACAGGTACTATTTCAGTTTGTAGTAGAGATACTTCAGTTCTATTTGATTCGGGGTGTACTTACTCCTATGTTTCATCTTATTTTGCTTCATATTTGGTTGTGCCTCGTGATTCCTTGTGTGCCCCTGTATATGTGTCCACACTTGTGGGAGATGTTATTATTGTAGATCATGTATATCATTGATGTACGGTCACTATTTGGAGTCTTGATACCAGTGTAGACCTTCTTCTCTTAGATATGGTGGATTTCGATGTTATATTGGGTATGGATTGGTTGTCACCTTATCACGCTATTTTGGAATGTCATGCCAAGATAGTGACATTAGCCTTGCCGGGGTTGCCTCTATTAGAGTGGAGAAGGACTCCTGGCCATTCTACCAACATGGTTATTTCTTATATGAAGGCTCGGCGTATGGTCGAAAAGGGGTGTTTGGCCTTTTTGGCTTATGTTAATGATTCTAGTGCTGAGGTTTCCTCAATGGATTCTGTTCCTTTTGTTCGTGAGTTTCCATAGGTATTTCCTACAGACCTGTTGGGGATGCCACCCGATAGGGATATTGACTTTTGTATTGATTTGGCTCCGGGCACTAAGCCTATTTCCATTCCGCCATACCAGATGGCCCCACCAGAGTTGAAAGAATTGAAGGAGCAGTTACAGGATTTGCTTGATAAGGGCTTCATTAGACCTAGTGTCTCGCCCTGGGGTGCACCGTTTTTCTTGTGAAGAAGAAGGATGGGTCTATGAGGATATAACAAAGTCACCATCAAAAACAAGTATTCATTGTCGAGGATTGATGATTTATTTGATCAGCTTCAGGATGCCAAGGTGTTTTCAAAGATTGATTTGAGATCGGGCTACCATCAGTTGAGGATTAGGGCATCAGATATCCCTAAGACAGCTTTTCGTACGCGGTATGGGCACTATGAGTTTCTGGTGATGTCCTTTGGGTTGACCAATGCCCCAGCAGCATATATGGATTTGATGAATCGAGTGTTCAAGCCTTATTTGGATTCTTTTGTGATCGTATTTATAAATGACATCTTGATATACTCCCACAGTTGGGAGGAGCATGAGCAACATCTCACGATAGTGCTCCAGACTTTGAGGGACAGTCAGTTGTATGCAAAAATTTTGAAGTGCGAGTTTTGGTTGGATTCAATCGCTTTCTTGGGTCACGTTGTATCAGCAGAGGGAAATCAGGTAGATCCTAAGAAGATTGAGGCAATCATGAACTGGCCTAGACCCACTTCAACCATGGATATCAAGACTTTCTTGGGTTTGGCAGGTTATTACCATCATTTTGTAGAGGGGTTTACATATATAGCATCCCCGTTGACCAGGTTGACCCAGAAGGGTGCCCCGTTCAGATGGTCAGACGAGTGTGAGGGGAGCTTTCAAAAGCTCAAGACAACTTTAACTACAGCGTCGGTGTTGGTGTTACCATCAGGTTCAGGATCTTACACGGTATATTGTGATGCCTCCCGTGTTGGGCTTGGAGCATTATTGATGCAGGAGGGCAGGGTGACTGCATATGCGTCTTGGCAGTTGAAGGTTCATGAGAAGAATTACCCTATCCATCATTTAGAGTTGGCAGCCATTGTTCATATACTGAAGATTTGGACGCACTATCTTTATGGCGTGTCGTGTGAGGTTTTCACAAATCATCGCAGCCTTCAGTATTTGTTCAAGCAAAAGGATCTCAATTTGAGGCAGAGGAGGTGGTTGGAGCTATTGAAAGACTATGATATCACCATCTTGTATCATCCGGGGAAGGCCAACATGGTGGCCGGCGCATTGAGTAGGAAGGCAGCGTGTATGGGCAGCCTTGCGTTCATTCCAGTCGGTGAGAGACCGCTAGCTTCAGATATTCATACTTTGGCCAACTAGTTTGTGAGGTTGGATATTTCAGAGCCCAGCCGTGTTCTAGCTTGCATAGTCGCTCGGTCTTCCTTGTTTGAGCGTATCAGAGATCGACAGAATTACGACCCTCATTTGTTGGTCCTTAGGGACACAGTTTGGCATGGTGGTGCCAAGCAGGTTATTGTTGGAGATGACGGAGTTTTGAGGATGCAGAGTTGCGTGTGTGTGCCTAATGTTGATGGGCTTCGTTATTTGATCCTTGAAGAGGCTCACAGTTCTCAGTTCTATTCACCTGGGCACTGCTAAGATGTATCAGAACCTGCAACAGCATTATTGGTGGAGGAAGATGAAGAAGGATATAGTTTCTTCTATAGCTCGGTGCTTAAATTGTCAGCAGGTGAATTATGAGCATCAGAGACCCGGTAGTTTTCTTCAGCAGATAGAGATTCCTGAGTGGAAGTGGGAGAGTATCACTATGGACTTTGTTGTTGGACTCTCACGGACTCAGAGGAAGTTCGATGTCGTTTGGGCCATTATGGATAGGCTGACTAAGTCAGCACACTTCATTCCTGTGGCAGTTACCTATTCTTCAGAGCGGTTGGCGGAGATTTATATTCGGGAGATCGCCCGTCTTCATGGTGTGCCCCTGTCTATTATTTCTGATCGAGGTACGCAGTTTACCTTGCACTTTTGGAGGGCAGTACAGCGTGATCTGGGTACACGAGTTGAGTTGAGCACAACATTTTATCCTCAGACGGAACGTAATCCGAGCGTACTATTAGAGTTTCGAGGATATGCTTCACGCTTGTGTTATAGACTTCGGAGGATCGTGGGATCAGTTCTTGCCCCTTGCAGAGTTCGCTTACAACAATAGCTACCAGTCGAGCATTTAGATGGCTCCCTATGAGGCATTATATGGTAGACGGTGTAGGTCGCCAGTTGGGTGGTTTGAGTCGGGGGAGGCTCGGTTGTTGGGTACTGATCTAGTTCAGGAGGCCTTGGATAAGGTCAAGATTATACAGGATCAACTTCGCACAGCTCAGTCCAGGCAAAATAGTTATGCCGACCGTAGAGTTCATGATGTGGAATTCATGGTCAGGGAGAGGGTGTTGATTCGGGTGTCACCCATGAAGGGTGTCATGAGGTTTGGGAAGAAGGGCAAGTTGAGCCCTAGACATATCGGACCTTTTGAGGTTCTCGATAGAGTGGGAGATATGGCTTATAGGCTTGTGTTGCCTCCAGGGTTATCAGTAGTTCATCTAGTATTTCATGTGTTCATGCTCTGAAAGTATCATGGTGACCCGTCCCACGTGTTAGATTTCATCTCCGTCCAGTTGGACAAGGATTTGACAATAAGGATGAGCCGATAGCCATTCTAGACCGGCAGGTTCGTCAGTTGAGGTCAAAGAGTCATCTTCAGTTCGAGTGCAGTGGATAGGTCACCCTGTTGAGGAAGCTACTTGGGAATCTGAGTCAGACATGCGGAGTAGATATCCCCACTTATTCACTAGTTCAGGTACTTTTCTATGTCCGTTCGAGGACGAACGGTTGTTTTAGAGGTGGAGATTGTGATGACCCAAGGGGTCATCTTATGTTTTAGAATTCAATTCTGCGCTCTTTAGCCTTAAAAATCTCATTTTTACCCTCCTCAATTTGCGTGCGCAGTCCGGGCGTGTTTCTGGAAAGCTTTTATGTGGAAAATTAATGAAATAATAATTTTTGGCCTAAAAGTTAATTTTAGTTGACTTCGGTCAATATTTTGAAAAACGGACCCGGACCCGTGTTTTGACGGTCCCGGTGGGTCCGTAGTGAAATATGGGACCCAGCGTATGCCTGGAATCGAATTCCGAGGTCCCTAGCTTGAGATATGAATTTTTGTTAAAAATTGAAAGACTGAAATTATAATGGTTTTAAGAAATTGGTTAATATTCGATCTTGTTGGTATCGAGTCCGTATTTTTGTTCCGAAATTCGGTACAGGTCCGTTATGATATTTATACCCTATCTGTGGAATTTGGTGAGAAACGGAACGATTTCACGTGATTCGGATGTCCGGTTGAGAAAATAAAAATTTTAAAGTGTTCTTGAGAATTTCAATTGTTTTGTGCTAAATTTGTAGTTTTAGGTGTTAGTTTAGCAATTTAATCGCACGAGCAAGTTCGTATGATATTTTTAGACTTGTGTGCATGTTTGGTTTGGATACCCAAGGGCTCGGGTGAGTTTCGGATAGGCTCCGTAGTGAAATGAACTTAGAAAACATAGCTGGTGTGATTCAGGTCTGCAGATCTCGAATTTGCAAGGTCCGGCTCGCAAATGCGAGCCTCGCATTTGCGAAGAAGCTTCGCATTTCCGAGCATGGGTTGGGATAGGGTAGTCTCGCATTTGCGAGGGTAGGGCCGCATTTGCGGAAGTCCCAGATCGCAATTGTGAAAAATAGTTCGCATTTGCGAAGGCTGCTGAAATGCGAGGGGTTCGCATTTGCGAGCTTTGCGAATGCGAAGCTCAGGTCGCAAATGCAACATCTACAGCTGATAAGTCTTGACTTAGACCGGATTTTTCTCATTTTTCAAAACTTCCAAACACAAGAAATCCTCTAGGCGATTTTTCAAAGATAATTTCTTCCCCAAATCATAGGTAAGTGATTCTTAACTCGTTTCTTTCAATCTTTCACTTCATTTTACAAGAATTCAACCTAAAATCCAGGAATTTCATGGTAGAAATTTGAGGTTTGGGTAGAATTAGGGACTTTTGGGAAATTGGAAATCAGACCTCAATTTGGGGTTGAATTTCGAAACTAGTTACATATTCGGGCTCGGGGGTGAATGGGTGGATGACCTTTGGTCCGAACCTCGAGTTTTGACCAAGCCGGCCCGAGTCTGTTTTTGACTTTTGGGGGGAAATGTGGGGAAACCTAAATTTATATATCAAAATTGATTGCTTTAGCAATATTTGATGCTATTAAGTTGGTTATGGCTAGATACGAGTGGTTCGGAGATGGAAACAAAGAGGGAAACGGTAATTGAGCAGTGAGTGGCATGTGGATCGAGGTAAGTATTGTGTCTAACCTTGACTTGAGGGAATTAGGAACCCTCGGACTATGTGATTATGTGAAATCCATGTGAACGTCGTATATGCGAGGTGATGAATGCTTATACGTCACCAAATTATCTGTTTTCCTTGATTTACTGCATTCCTTTAACTGTTTCGTTTCCTATCTTAATTGTTATATGCTCTAAGTGATTCCATGCTTAATTGCTATGTGTTAATCATCATCTTCTCTTGTTAGCTATGTTAGTTCTTCCCATATGTCCCCTAATCCCTGCTATTTGCTTAATTTGACTTGTTGTACTTTTAAAATTGTAAATTGCTGGATTGGTCTCACTGTGTAGTGTTATTTGAGTATAGTTGATATTGATCAAGGTTTTTTTTGTTTGGTTCAGTTTGGTACTTATTTATTGTAAAGGCCTTGTTATTTAGACTGTAAATTGACTATGTACATTGAGTGTCTGGTACTGATATGGTGGGATTAGGCTGCGCTCTGCAGCAGGAGGAATAAGGGAGGATTGATAAGGAGTAATAAGGGTGAATATGTTTATACGGTGGGATCGGGTTGCAAACTGCAACAGGAGGAATAAGGGAGGATAAAAATGGAGGAATAAGGGTGAATTATTCTATTGATATTGATATATGGTGGGATCGGGTTGCGCGCCGCAACATATATATTATCTACTTTTATTGTATTTGTTAAGGATGAATAAGAGAGAATTTTGTGATGTCTGGTGGGATCGAGTTGCGTGCCGCAAAAAAAATTATATGTTTCTATTTCTTGAGCTGCATTTCTTTCCGGTACTTCTTTCATTATCCGGTATAGTAAGGATATGTAACTTCTGGACAGTACTCGTTCATTCTAGAGGTTGTGGTTATCGGTTTCAGTTGGTTGTTTGGTTTTGTTCTGTATTTTCAATTATTCTATCATTTATATACTATGTACAGGTTTTGTATAGATGCCCCCGCCTTAGCCTCGTCACTACCTCGTCGAGATTAGGCTCGGCACTTACCAGTACATAGGATCAGTTGTACTGATACTACACTCTGCACATTGTGTAAATTTTGGAGACGGTCCCAGCAACGGCCATTTGTGATCCCGGATCGGACATCTGCGGAGACTTGAAGTACCGCTGCTCAGCGCCCGCAGCACCTGGAGTTTCCAACCTCTTTATCTTTAGCTGTATAATTTCATTCAGACATCTTCATACTTATTTCAGACCTTTATGTGTATTACTTTAGATGTTCGTTAACTCGTGATACCAGATTCAGGGAATTGTAGTAGACGATTGGTTGTTTAAATTATCGCATTTGTACTTAGAAAATATTTGTTATTTGATTAATTATCAGCGTTACTGTTTAAACTGCTAAAAGAATTGAAAATGTTCTACTGTTGGCTTGCCTAGCAAGTGAACTGTTAGGCGCCATCACGATCCCGACGATATATATATACACATATTTATATTTACACATTCACAACTTTGCAACAGTTAATGATTCTACCTGAAATTTTAAATCCTTTTGAACTTTGTGGAACTTGCTTTGTTTATATCTTCACTTTTACTCTGCAAGTATCACTGCAAGACATCTTTGAGTTTTAGAAAAAATAAGAATACTAAATCAGTTATTTACAATAAACCATAGGCTTGTCTTTCTTGTTAATCGCCACTAATGTAGATCAAAACTGGCTTTAGAATCTTTTAGGACTTTTATTAGCTTATAATGTTATGCTACGGGCTGGTAGGATATAAGAAAATTATATAAAGTGACTTTTTTTGTCTTTCTTTTTGGTGAATTGAAAACATAGATGACTTTGTTGGAGAATTGGTATTGATATGAGGATTTTAAATTTATATAACCCTCTAAATTTTTTATTTTTTATTTTTTTATACATAAACACTCATATGCACGTGTTATACGTGTTCTTAAATATATATATATATATATATATATATATATATATATATAA